>CM074929.1:21835595-21851545 GCA_037576815.1 Pangasius larnaudii
ATATACACATGAACACATAAATACAAAGAGGCAAAAGGAAAATCTGTCCTTGTACAGCTGTGTAATGCCTCACCCTTATTGTTAATACCTTTTCCCAACATGTATTCACACACACACACACACACACACACACACACACACACACCTGACAGGGACATTTCCATGCTCTAATGATGAGAGGTCGGAATCCTGATGGTGCTGTTTGCACAAGTGGGAGTGTGTTTAGCCCTGGGCAATGGGGGGTGTACACCACACACACACACACACACACACACACACACACACACACTCGCACACACACACACACACACAGAGCTCTCCACCCGCTGCATAAATGTAGATTCCTGCATCCACTTAACAGTTTTTCTCCACTGTATGCATGCGTGTGTGTGAATTTATCTGAAGTACGTATTAATACCTGCACACAGCTCGCTTTTAGCTTTTAAAAGGTCGGCCAAAAAATGTGCTGTGCTTCACCATTTTAATATTTCCTTTCAATATGTATTATATACTTATAATTATATTTTAAAAATGATATATTGATTATTTTGTGTTCCTAACAGACAAATTGTTTGGTTTGTTTGATGTTTTCTTTTCCTTTGTTGTTTATTTTTTGGATTTTTTTATTTTTATTTTTTGGGGGCTGAGTCTGAATTTAAAACGTATTTAAATTCTTAATTATATACTGAATTATACACTCATATTATGCATTTATGTTTAATTTTACCTTTAACTTTGTTATAATTTTATAACAATTGTATAAAGCTAGTTTATCTACCCAGCTAGCTGCATGGCACTGCCTTCTTTTTTCTTTTGTTCAACTGGGAAGTTGGCAGGGGGGAAAAAAGTGGCATGCAGCATGAGACCATTCTCCGAGTAGGAATTCCATGTTGAGGGGACATCTTCTTTGATTTTTCCCAGTCGGAGGTCCGAGTTACAGGCTTTAATCAAACGCAGATTTAGTGTTAAAGTTCAGTTTTTTTCTCTTCACCTGCTCGCCTGCTAGGATTTTCTTGTTAGTGATATTAGCACCTTTACACTTATTTTAGAGCCGACATTCTTACCTTATTTGTAGCAGGGAATTCATTATAAAGTTTTTTTTTTTTTGAGCCATACACTGCGGTGTGTGTGTGTGTGTGTGTGTGCGTGTGTGTGTTTACCTTTGAGATGATTCCTGTGTAAGCCGTACACTGTGGTGTGTGTGTTTGTGTGTGTGTGTGTTTGTGCATGTGTGTGTGAGGTGATTCCTGTGTGAGCCGTACACTGTGGTGTGTGTGTGTGTGTGTGTGTGTGTGTGTTTGTGCATGTGTGTGTGAGGTGATTCCTGTGTGAGCCGTACACTGTGGTGTGTGTGTGTGTGTGTGTGTGTGTGTGTTTGTGCATGTGTGTGTGAGGTGATTCCTGTGTGAGCTTGGTGTATCTTCGCGCTAGTGTGAAATTGGTGGAAGTGTGAGGAGGCGTTAGAGGCTCAGTAATGACCTCCCCATCGGTCTGTGAGCCGCAGAGACACTCGATTCTGCGGCAACGACAAACAGCGCCATGAGATATGAGCTGTAAGACCCGAATATTAATATAATAATAGTTCTAATGAATGAAGGATAGGTAAATGAATGAATTCCTGGTTTTAATTGTTACGGATATAAGAAACAAAGCAAATTAGCATTTCTATAGGAATACGTTGTCGCAAATTACACAGGGATTGACGCCGCATGAAAACGTGTGTAATCGCTGACGTGGTGAAGTTTTCTGTAAGGAGATGTTTATTTAACATTTGGGGAAGGAGTCTCCAGTGTCAGCTCTTTGTTTTCCAGCACAGAAAAGTCTTCTTGTTACGAGTTTCTCTGTATCATGAAAAGCTGAGGGTTTTTTTGTCTTATTAACTTCGAGAGAGAGAGAGAGAAAGGAGAGGGACTGGTGAGAGAACGACTGTTTACGTCTGCTATAGCATAAGTGAGAACAAGAACTAATGAGTTTTGTGAACATTAGAATGTAACTACAACAATTACAGTCAGTTTATATGACAGTTTATAGTTTATATACATTAAATGTAACTATAATCTGATATAAACTACACACTCTAATTGTTGTAATTGACTTTGTGCAATCATTTAAAACCAGTTTGGAAGATTGCTTTATGAGCTACTGCCATATTTAGCAGCTGCAGATTTGGAAAAACAGGAAAAAGGAAAATGAAAAAGGAAAAATCTGATAAATTAGAGAGTGTTTTTTTTTTTTAAACATATGCCCAAACTTTATGAAACATGGTTATCTAGTGTTAATAAATTTCCAAAATAAAATACAACACACAATAAAATGCAAAAAAAAAAAAAAAAGAGAGAGAGAGAGAGAGAGAGATATGCAAACACTTCCAGTTAGGAAGAAGCCATCTATCCTGAGTTCTCTAGCTGAACACATTCACTAACAATACAAACTACACAATAAGGATAAATAAGCTGACAATTTTTTAATCATGCTGGTTTCCAACCAAATTAGAGAACAAAAAATACATTTCTCAGTTGACTGAAAGGCAGAAAAATCCTGTAGCAGATAATTTTGCTTACTTTTAAGAAATAAATGCTCTACATAAGCGGAAAATCTGCGGAAATAAATCTGTCTAAAACCTAGGTCTGGTTACCTTAGAATTATTTTAGAATCTCATCGTAAGAACGGTTATGTGAATTTGCCAAAATATTGTGTATATATAAGTGTGATTGTTTGTTTACAGCGATGGATAGGGTAGAAGGTGAATGATAAACTTTGTTATATCAGTACAGTTTAAAATGAATGTGTAAATGCTGTGTAGCCAGTGCACAGTTCTGAAGAAGCCAGGTGTGTGTGTGTGTGTGTGTGTGTGTGCTATGCTTAACTATTGACCGGCATTGAGACGGAGTCCCACTGAGTCCAGCGCTGGCCGGAGCATGGGGTAGAAAGGTTAATGTGGGTCAGTCATTAGCTGCTGTATTAGTATCCTGTAGAGAATGCATGCTGCTGCATGTCAGAGCTCCGATCCCCCAGTGACCCCACTATCGCTCCGAGGCTGTGGCAGTGAGGTCAAAGGTCGAGGCTTGAGGCTGCCTTAATGCACTTGCTATCATGATCTGCATCAACAGGACCATTACCGAAACCCCCTCTGTCTGCGAACGGGGTACTTTAAGTATGTGTGTGTCAGTGTGTGTACACAAGAGGCAAAAATATTACAATTATCAATACAATACAATATAATTAAGTGTCACCTTCACCGTGTCATCAGTGTCATCATGATTTCTGCAGTCATTCTGCAATCTTCAATTATATATCAGTTATATATAAATTATATACAGTGCTGTATATATATATTATATACTGTATATAATACTTATTGACTTACTAATTTAGTGGCCTACTAACTGACTTATGCACTGACGGAGTTACTGACATACTTACTTATTTACTTCCTGCAGATTGGAAGCAATGAGTAAAAACTCAAATAACTGAATAAGTAATTTTAGAGAAAATACTATTATTTAACAGAAGTTCTTGTTATGATTTTTCTCCAGTTGTTTCTCCAGGTTTTTTTAGGAATGTTGGATCTGTGTAATCTTTGTTTTCTTGTAGGGTGCCAATACTTCTGTAGCCATGCGTCTGGATGTGCATTTAGCAACCGGCTGCACTGTGTGTGTTCTCTGTGTCCTGCTTGCTCTCTTTTTCTCTCTCTCTCTCTCTCTCTCTTACTTTAAACCCACACCAACTCATACTATGGAGAACCCCCTCACACACACACACACACACACACTCGATATATATATATTTATATATATATATATATATATATATATATATATATATATATATACACACACACATATTACCCGTAGCCACAGTCAGCAATACTCTACCCTACAGCAGTCCTGGTCTGCTCCTGCGTCTCCACCACATCAATCGAGCTGAGTTCTACCAAACTGCTCCCTGCTTTGCTCTGCCTCGATGTCTGCCTCTTCCTCTTCCTCTGCCTGTGCCTCTAGTTCGGCTTCCACTGCCCTAATTACACCAGTCGCTCTGCCAGGCTGCCATTTATAAAAACCCCAGTGCACTGTAATTAACCGTGCATTATAGCCACTCATAAATATTATCGGGACATCTATAGAGCTGCCATTTTCCGACCTGAATACATTTTTGTGACAGTCCGTCACTGAAATGTGGTGTATCATGTGTATTTGTCTCGCACAACGAGAGCTCCTAACGTTGCTAGTTAAACTCTGTTTCGACTTTGATGTCACGCTTGTCGTTGATGTAACGCTGGGACTGGGCTCAGAGCCTCTGTCATGAAGAAATGTTTCCAACTGCGGCGAACATGCCCTCTGACTGATCCTAATATACTCGTTTGTTGAGCAGTGATGTAATTAATGAGTGGAGCAGCGAGAGAGCCACAATTGGCGGGGAAAAATGGAACCATATGGCTGAAATGCTCACATATTCACAGCCTCTTATGTTCTTCCCAGAAAGGCCCACTCTGTAAGGACACGGGGTTTACTATATTTAACCTCCGCCTTAGATTTGTCATGTGTGCGGGAGTTAAGTCAGGATTTAGGACATGGGGGAGCCCTAATTTTTCGATGGGAACAGTTCAAGTCATTGTACTTAAAAGTACAATAAAGTTTAAGACAGTAAAGTTATTCATATACATATACAAAGTTCTCAACATTTATATCATCTAAAAAAAGAGATTAGTTTCAGTATATCTGTTCATATCTATCTAGTGTCTATCAGTCTGTCTTTCTGTCCTCTGGTCTGTCTGCTGTTCTATCTATCTATCTATCTATCTATCTATCTATCTATCTATCTATCTGTCTGTCTGTCTGTCTGTCTGTCTATCTGTCTGTCTATCTATCTGTCTGTCTGTCTATCTGTCTGTCTGTCTATCTGTCTGTCTGTCTGTCTGTCTATTTTTTTTTTATTTGTTTATTTAAAATAGATTCTTTTCTGGGAAAAAAAAACACGATTCAGTAAAACCATAAAACTACCTAAACGAATATCACTAGCATATCAGCACTAATTACTTGATAAATTAAATACAAATATATTCACACAAATTATTAAATCAAGTTTAATTTATCTAGTAAGTTCAGTGGTGATCATTAATGACTGCAAAATTCAGTTCAATTCTATTTGTACAGCGCTTTTAACAATAGACATTGTCACAAAGCAGAAATCCGGATGTAGATTTCAGGCAGATTTAGAGGCAACAGTGGCGAGGAAAAACTTTCCGAGATGACCTGAGGGGAAAAAAGCCTTGAGACTCAAAAAAGGGAACCCGTCCTATTCCGGGTTACACCGGATATTGGGATTATAAATCATTACAGAGGCAAACAGCACTGAGTGTGTTTACAGGATGTTCAGTGCGATTGTAGTGCAGATTGTAAATAAGAGTCCTGGGATGAGCAACGGGACAGTGTTTATGATTACAGCAGCAGCTCGTAGGTTCAAATCTATAGTATTCAGGTGAGATTACACACTGAAACAAGGGTGAGACTTTGCTGCCAAATGTTTTTGGGAATCTTTAGGCTATCTATGTGGGACCAGTCACAGCAGCAGAAAGCGATTCGCAAGTTCAGGAGCTCCAAGAAGAACTCGTCTTGGTTTAGAGCTGGCGAACTCCCATTTGGTTTAGAATATTAAGGAGCAGTTTGTTATTTATAATTGTTATATTAATTTGCATGTCTGATAAAGTTTGGTTGATTTTCAACATGCAGAATGATGCGGTTCGTTTCCAGTAGACGAGACGATTGTATTGTGCTGGTGCAGTAATTATTAGTTTAACGGCATGAATCGATGTTCAGGTGTAGTGATGGAGTTTTGTAATAGAGACATGGAGAAGAAGGATGAAAAGAGAAGGGTGGACAGCTGATGGCTCTGTGTAGATGGAGGAAGATGTTTGAATCAGAGAGAGGACAGAGGAATTCATCCTCCCTTTAATCACCCCTGTTGTCTGCTGCTTGTTTTCTCACCGGCTTGTTTTGGCGGCCCGGTTTTTCGTTCTCTCTCTATCTTTTTCTTCCTTCCCTCCAGGACATATGTGTATAACATCCTGTCATGAAGAGAAGGCAGAGAAATAAATGTATTGCTTGTTCTCTCTCAGTGAAAAGGTGACAAAGACAGAAGACAGGAGGAGAGAGGAATAAGGAGGAGCACAAACATAGTCCTTTTAGAGGAACCCTCGTTCCACAATGGTCCATCTGCTGGACACACCCATGTTGAACCCTCCCCCCACCCACCTCGCTCCCCAGACCACCCAGACTCTCCTTCAGCCCCATTTCCTTCAAATGGGTCCACAACTGCCTCCCGCATAACATTGTGTGTGAGAGAGAGAGACAGAGAGAGAGAGACAGAGAGAGAGAGACAGAGAGAGAAAGACAGAGAGAGAGAGATGGAGATTAAATCTCACCTTTTCTTGCCACCATGCTTCTGATTTTTACAGCGATCGTATTGCGTGATAGTGCCAAGGCCTGCAACTCACCCGCTCAACTTCTCCTGAATATCAACATGTACAGAAACCAGTTTTAAAAACGTTTACAACAGGATTCAGTCTTGGTGTGGTCGTTTATCCGTGCGTGCATCCCTTATTGAAAAAATAATCATGTGATCATGCTATGCCCTGAAATAATGTCATATGAATATGTGATCACATATGAAAAATAATTATTCGTGTGTGAAAAATCACGTGATAAATGAAACCTACAGGTGAGAGGGGGGTTGGGGGTCAAGTGCAAATAAACAAAACGTAAAATCATGTGGAAATAAATGAATCATGTGAGAAATCAACACATTAAAATAAGTGAATCATGCATAAAATCATGTGAATAAAAATAAATCAAGTGAAAAATTAACATGACAAACAATCACATGTATCATATATACAAATCATATATCATAAACATGAATCATGTAAAAATCACTTGTGAATTAAAATGAATCATGTGAATTCATTTTTAATTCATTCACTTGAATTCAAATTAGCATATGAAAAGAAACGAATCATGTGTGTAAATTTGACATGTGAAGTTCTTGTGTGTGTGTGTGTGTGTGTGTGTGTGGAGGGTGGGGGGTAAATGGCCCTCCAGAGGGCTGCAGCGGGGCCACTTGAGATGCCGCACAGGGGCATTAGAGCTTCCCTCACTATGCTGTTCTCTTTAATCACAATATGCTCACCACCACCTTGCACCATGGGGAGGTATGTGTGTGTGTGTGCGCAGCTTGTTGCTCAGTTAGTGGTTTGTATGTTCAGATGCCTCTCCCCAGGGCTGCAGTGTGAGATGTTTACCAGATTTACACACTGTGAGTATAAAGCCATAGCTCGCTCGGTTTACGCCGCTGGATTTAGTGCATTAACGGTTGGTTATTGATAATGAGAGAGGTTTATGATTAATAGGTGATATTTAATCCCAAATCCTGACAAATGTGAGATGGATGGATGGATAGATTAATATTTGATTTGACTAGATCACTTGATGGATAGATGGATATATAGACTCTGGTAAAAGACGGAGATGGATGGAGGGACGGATGGATGGACAAACAGACAGACAGACACAGATGATAACAGAATAGAGAAGTTGAGAAACGTGCACTCAGACACAGAGCAGCAGTGCTGATGAGATTTGTCTCATTGAACACAGCATATGCAGCCAGAGGGCTCGTAGGGAATATCAGGACGTCTGCCATGTGGACAACAGCTCCTTAGTGACTTTTGGAAGTTGATTTCTGTCTGATGCAGGCTGACACACACACACACACACACACAAACATGCCTAAAAACTTGAAATATTTGCAAATCCTTAGTGAGGGATTAGTGGTTCAGGTGTAATTTGAGCCCATGCCATCAGGGCATCAGGTCGCACAGCTGACACACTTTTCTTCTGGGAGGAATTCTGTCTTCTATGTGACTTGTGATGGCATAGGATACGGACATCCTCGGCATTGCTATGGACCAAAGAGTAACAGATATCCTTTATCATATTTATTTATTACAGTTTCTCTGCCTGAACTCCTGAACTGTCCTGTAAAAATTGCAATTACACTCAAGTTTAAGCATTATTTATTTAGCTAGTTAGTTAGTAAATGAATGAATGAATCCCTGACCCCCACCACCACCACCACCACCACCGCCCCCGGGTCCAATCACCATTTTTAAAACCTGGCTACATTATATGAATTTTCCTTTCCACTTTAATAGCTGTTGTTATTATGCTAATGAGCTTACATGGATTTGCGACAAGCCCTGTATTGCTTACACAGAGAATATCTGCTGATATTTTTTAATAATTGCACTCTAAGCAGTTTGACTAGCATTAATTCCCCTCAATAAGAGTGGGCATAATGAATTGTAGAGCCAAATCTGCTGTATATTAACAGATGGAAAGATTCAAAGGAGCTTGTGATAATCTTTATATTCATATAGAGTTGTCATATTAGCTCCACTTACTCAGTCACTGCAGGTTCCTAGAGGGCCAATTAGTCCAGTCTCTAAAGCCTGATACCTCTGTACCAGCCACAAGAGAGAGAGAAATAGAGAGAGAAAAGGATATTTAGATAACACGGACTGCTGTCATATGTGCAACCCATTGAATCGGCGCTCTTCTTTTTTGTCTTCCCTACGCTGAAGCCTTACATATTCTTTAGAATGAGTATCGCTGAAGTGGTGTCAGAAATATAACAGTTCCTCAGTCCCTCTCTCATTGTAATATTCAGCCCGTATGGTCAGAGTCGTTCTCAGGTAATTAGTGCTCATTTTGATTCCAAGTGTGTGGCACTAATGAAGGAGGCCCGTTGTGTGGGCCTCCAGTCTCTCACCCCTCCACCTCAGGGGACTCAGCAGCCATTCATCTCCTTTGTAGCGCTCCTCCTGGGTGGGGTGCCGTTGGCTGTTTTGACAATCCTTCATTTTTTTTAGATTAGGAGATGCCTGTTCAAACAGCCAGTGGTTATAACCTGACACACAAAAAAAACTGACTACTGATTTTCCTTTCTGTGTGAGTTTTCCATTCCACCCTGCAATATCCACCTTCATCACTTTTGCCTGGAAATGTAACATTAATTAATCAAAGTGGATTGATGGTAAATGCAAGCCAGAATTGGATGAGAAAAAGATGATACCTAGTATAATTCCTAATGTGAACAGAAGCTGATATGATACTAAGAAAGACTCAATAACACATTTTGAGGCAGCTTATTTGAACCATTAGCAAAGTGAAGTGAGGTGGAAAAGAATAAAGACATTTAACAAGAATAACAAGAAAATACTTCTTGGAAATGTCTTAGTGTTGTTGGCCATCCATGCTCCCAGTGACAGTCTTGACCAATCCCACACACTAACAACTACACAGTTAACCACATAGACACTATGAAATGATCCCTTGAAATGACACCTTTTCATGAATACATTCCTGACGAATCACACCCACTCCTGAAGATACTCTTGACCAATCCCGTCCACTCCTGCACAAACTCTTGACCAATTCTGTCTGCTCCTGAAAACACACTTCACCAAACCTGCATATTCCCGACTACACTCTTGACCAATCCCACTACTCTCAAAGATACTCTTGAACAATCCTGCCTACTGTTATAGGCGATATTGACCAATCCCACCTGTTTATGAAGACACTCTTGACTACTCCCACCCACCTTTAAAGACATTTCTGACCAGTCCCACCCACTCCTGAAGATACACTTGTCGAATCACACCTGCTTTCACGGACGCATTTAACCAGTCCCATCAACTCCTGCAGTTATTATTTGTGATTGCACCTGCCCCTAGAATTTTACTAACAAACTAACTTTGTTCTGTTTCTCAAAATATAAACAAATTAGTAATTAAAACCACTGTGACTTTGACCAGGATAAAGCAAGTCTGGATTTTTTCCTCAGTTCCATTAGTACCATGCGTACCTCTAGCCTGAACATTATTTTGTACACCCTGTCCATGTCTTCTGTATGTTCTGTGTGCTCTCCCACCAGTTGCCACCAGTCCAGGCCTGGCAGGTGGAGTCTTCCGCATTAGTCTAGATATGCTTACCACTCTCGCCTGTGTTTACTCAGCACAAAGGCCTCAGCTTTTGCAATCTCTTGGCTATCTCTTCATAAAGCATGTGTGTATTTTACCATGCGGCACCAGAAGGCATTCCGGTATCATCTCTATGCCAGCAGCCTGCCTTTAGAAGTGGGTTCTCATTAGCAACCAGTGACAGAGTGGAATGGCGACTGGGAACATGGGGGCTGGGTTGGTGCACTAGTCAGGGGCACACTTGGGGATTAAGACCAGCCCAGACGTGGGCTTTATGGGTTTTCCTAGTAGGGAGGGAGGCTAGTAAGAATGAGAGGATTGTCAAACAAAAGCAATGAGATTACAGGCAGAAAAGGCCTTCAATATCAGGTCTCCGATATTGCCCCGGACTGGCACTATGGCTAACTTAAAAATGTCAAACATGATTTAAAAGGTTATTACACAGCCTGGTGGGGGGAAGAGTAGATTTGTTTTTATCCTCTTCTCCTTTACCCATCTCACCCTTTCTCTGGCTTGGTCTCTATACCCATCTATCGCTATCGATTGTCACTATTTCATTATAAACCTTTCTATATAGAATGAGATTCCTCCTCTCCATCTGTTCCTCCGTCTCAAGGAACCACACTTACTGGCCACAAAAAAAAAGGCATATAATATCTGTCCAATATCTTTCTAACAAAAATCGATCCCTGGACAGTTCTGAAAGCCTTGCCACAGCAATGGTATTGATGAGCTTATAAATTTTGGGGCACACTGAATCAGTCTCTATATTGATCTCCCTGTGGGGCTTTTTGAAGTGCAAACTCGGCCCTTCTGATTACACCACCATTGTATGTGGGTTTTGCTCAGGCCATTCAAACAGCTCCTGGATAGGCCTAGGCTACATGACTGCCAGAGGCGGCTGGCACTTCCTTTGATTTCCTCAGCTAATTTGTTAGATGCCATGTTCATGCATGTTACTTCCAATGTTCACTGGGGAGAAACACACCATTCAGCCTGACTCCTGCATGTTCTAATTAATACTGGAGTTCTGATGCTAGCCTCTGCTGAAATGTCATTGCCGGTGGCTGTTTTAGAGCTATCTGGTGCTTTTATGTTCTCTTTCTTCACACGTTACTGTCAACAGTGTCCGTCAGCAGTTGTAGCAGTCCTTTATCTTCATGTTTGCAGCTAGCACTGGCAGTCATTGCTCAACTTTCTTTTAGAGTTTGAACAGCTTCTAGGAGAACAGCCTCAACAGACCCAGCAAACATGGATTATTCTGTAATTAAGGCAGAAAACACTAAATCTGCTCCAGGCTCTTATTTCATTCCTTTCATCCTTGCCGTTTTTCTTGCATCCCTCCTGGCTCAGAACTGGCGCATCTATCATAATTTCACCCCAGGACTCGCTGTTGCTAGCATGCATAATCCAATGAGTGCTAGATTCCATCACACCTGCTACCCCTTGTTTCATCCAATGCTTCCCAGCTCTCTCCACCTCCATAATGGAGACGAGAGGGGAAACCGCATCCCTTCCTCTGCTCTTGTCTCTCCCATGGTGGTGTCAGCCAGTGGTGCTCAAGGCTTTCTCTTCCAAAACAACGCAAAGAGATTAATGTGGAATCGGGGGGATAATTCTATAATCAGAGGCTGCATAAGCAAAATGCATGCATGAGGTTGATTAGCCTGTCAGCCTCAGGGATGCTAGCCATCCCATGTCTGACCTGCTCAGATGGAGTGATATTAGCTCCCAGCTTTCACCAGACATGAAGATTGTTGCCCCCAGCAAAAATGCTGGCTACTGTACACGCCCATCTTGGTTTCCCAGTGCCAAATTTTGCTCTATTCTCTTCACTTGTCTTTCTTTGTCTCTTCCTTTCTCTCCCATTCTCACTTTTTCCTCCACCCCACCATGCCAAACCCACAAAATCCTGGAGAGATAATCAGCAGGCTGCTCCCTCATGGCACAGGCCCACGGATGTCCAACGGGTGCCAACAGTTTGCCAGGCTGTTACGAGTGTGGCTTTGTCTGGGCCTGCTGCCCTTCTGAGTGGCATGGAATGGGCTAATTACCTGTCATCTGGCCCACTGAGAGACACGAAGATGCGTTTCTTTGTCCTTGTGTGTGAGTTCATATCAGGATAGTAGACTTGATTTTGAGATTTGGTTGGGTACTTTCAGCTTTTCTGGCTCCTTGCTAGTTTCCCGGGATTATACTTGTAGAAAGTTTGTTCGGTGTTTTGGATATTTAAGAGATCTTCTCTTTTTAAAGGGGTTTAATTTCGGAAGCCCTCAGATAGGAAAATTCTCTGCTGTGGGGTTCTGCAAATAATGGTCACCCCAGTGGGGCAAACCAAAGAAACCTTAAAGGTTGTAGCTTTACTCTTCTTATGTATGGCTTGGAGACATAAGTATTTGAAATTGTGTTCTTCAAGAGTTCTTTTGATTGTAGTTTTTTGGCTTAAATACCAAGCATACACCATTTGAAAGCATTCTTCAAGTGTTCTTTTAATAGCTAAGGGTTCTTAAGTTCCTAAAGGAGTTCTACTTGGAACCCTATCTGATAGGGAAATTCTGTTGTAGGGTTTAAAATAGAACCTTTATGGCTTGCCTCAGAGGACAAAGCAGAAAAAGCTTAAGGGTTCTAGATATAAGCTTTTTTTTCCAGAGGAGTGCCTTATAAATTGTTGCATATTCTGATGTCTAAAATGTTTCATGATAGCAAAACTGGATGAAAAAAAGAGCAAGAAAGTAGGAAAAGAGGAAATAGCAAACAGTAGAACTTGACCCAGTTGAGCAGAGAGACAGAAAGAAAAGAAAACTGAAGAGAAAAAGTAAGAGGGATGGAGCGTAGGCAGAGTGATGGAACTCCCTTTCTCTGGCAGGCTGCCCACTCAGAGTGTAAGGGCTTGGTCGAGAGAGAAAGAAGAATAACAGGGCTTGGCAGCCAGCCAGGTGGTTGTCTCTATTTTTTATCTGTTTTATTCTTTCTCTATTCCTTCCAACTTTGTGAATATTTATTGCAAGTGCCAAGATCTTTCCCCTGAATGTAATAGAAAATCCCCAGCGTGCCCAGGGCGCTGGAGAGCAAGCAAATCTTCTGCACTGGTCACTGTGTCTGCTGCTTGCTAGTGTTTGCTTTTTTTTTTTTTGAACAGCCACTATGTTTTCTCAAGGATCTTATCACTGATTGCAAGACACAAACGATCCATCATTCAGTATGTGACATGCCCTTCTGATCTCAGACTGTACAAGACATGAGTAGACCCATTTGGCTTCAAGAACACTCCCAAAGTTCTAAAAAAGGTCTCCGGTATGCTCTATTACTACCACGCAAATATGATTGGTGACAGTAGTTCAGCCGCAAATCACAGGTCAGAGGAGTTTATATTTTGCGGTTTCTCAGCAACACGACAAGCTGTATTTTGTGTCTTATTAACTTTAAGAGAGGCAAAAAAGGGAGGTTGGTGAGGGAACCACTGTTTATAGCTCTGACAGCAGGTGAAGTGGTAACAGGAAGTGTTAAATGTAGCTATAAATGGATAAGACTTGTTCTTCAATAAATAAACAATTGTAATCTTTGGCAAAATGCTGTGGTATAAGAGGACTAAAACACTTCAGGATGTACTGTTATAGGAAAATAATCAAATTTGTGGTGGCAGCAACTCTGCCTCATCACACCACCCTGTTTTAAAGAAGTTTTCAGTAAAGCCCTGAGTGTTTACCCCTGATATAATCTTCACTGATAGAGATGCTGGTTCAGAGCCAGGACAGAAGACAGTATCATGATAGTGGGAGATGTCTTCCTCTTCCTCTCCTCCCATGCCCTGGGCTAACAGGCCAAGGTAACGTCAGCATCTAGTTTTGACAAGCTGCCTCAAAGTGACACTTGCTTGATAGTTAAGAAGCTTCCTGTAGACACAGTCTGCCCCGGGTCCTGGAGATCATTCAGTTTGTCCGTTTCAGCTTACATGCTCAAGGACTTGGAAAGTCTTCAACAAAATCTGCAATTTGACTCCCGAGTATTCTTGACAGAGCCATAAAACTTCTCACACACAGACTTAAAGATCGTTTTCATTCATTCTTCATGAACATTTGGAGAATTAGGTGGAAGTGTTGCCTTGAGAAGGCAGCCTTGCCATACTTGATTATTTATTTATGATTGAAGCAAATTGAACTGAATTATCCTGAACAGAACACAGTAAATTATGTGTAACTGATATTGCAAAAAGTGTCATTTTACATTACCGGAAGACATGTTGATGATACACAGTCATTTGGTTGCATTTTTAATTTTTATTTTTTTTACAATTTAATGACAAAAGGGGGGGAAATGGACCAGTTGGTGCTGTTCACAATAGAATGGTTTAGTGTTAAAATACGATGTCATATTTCCCAGTATATATGGGAATGCAGAAGTTTGCGTCCCCCCAAGGTTTCTGGGTGAAAACCATGGCTAAAGTAAGAAATATGCTTTGCCCTCCAGAATTATTGCAAAAAACATAATGCAGTTTTTGTTTTTGTTATTATTTTGTTTGTTTGTTTGTTTTTTACAAATAAAAATATAAAATAATCTAACAAAAAATAATAAGTATAAGTAATATTTTAAACATACAGAGACACTATTTATTTTTTTTCCATTTATTTTTGTTTTATTAGTGCAATTCTTTCTACAAAACACTAGTTTCAAAATTATTGGCACCCTTACAATTAATATTTTGCGGAGAGAATAACACTACATTTTACGACGTATAGACTTTATAAGTAAGAATAGGATGTTAACTTTTTTATATTTTAACATACAAACTTGTGTTACCTTTGACGAAAATGAAGGAACAGCTTTGAAACCTAACATCTTGTATTTATAATACAAGTTTCTTTGTCTTCTCGATTATGTCCTCAGGGTATGCAAACTTTCTCACTCAACAATTAGGTCTCCAAAACTGCAGAATGTCCCCATTATTTTGGGACAGTTGGTCCTTGAGAAAGAGAATAAAACACAGAGAATACGTCCTCACACCCATAATGTATTCCTTTCCCCAGTGGCTCATCAGGATTAGGCAAATGGACTGAGGAGAAAGGAAATATGCTCTTTGATGGCCCTTTCTATTTACACTGGAAGGACACGAGGCAGCTGGAGCCTGTTAATGGAGGAGAGTGAAATGTTCCTCGGTAGGGGAGAAGAAAACCATTCTGTCTTTTTTGCAAATTAGGCTGTGCTGAAAGTGATTAAGGCTTTGTAACGCTCTCCTCTTTTCAGCTGGACTGAGTAAGAAAGAAATATGAGCGATTTAAAATAGTCGTTGTCTTTTCCACGTTCAGATGTTTATCGAATACTGATGTGAGAACATTATTGTTTCTCATTTTATTATCGCAGCAGTTCCGGCATGTTTCTTAAAACAAAATTGCTTGATTTTTAGCGCTCTGGCTGCTCCATGTGGATAGCAGGCCATCAAGGAGGAGCAATGGAGGAGAAGATGGTGTTGGGTTCTAGGTGGGGTGACTTTGCTGAGTTCTGCCCTGTAATTGCACTCTGTGGTCAATTCCCACCATGGCCTTGAGCTCTCAGCTGCCCCGTACTGTCTACTGCCATAATGTTCTGCGAAACTCATCACCACAGGACAAACAGAGAGAGAGAGAGAGAGAGAGAGAGAGAGAGCAATCATGGTGTTTTGCCATCCCATCATACCGTGTTCAGCTTTTCTGGTTTTTGGTAGCTGGGTCCTCAGAAACCTCACTGTAGTGGACTGTAAGTTTATTGCTGTTTAATGAATACTTATTTCACGTTTCTGAAAACAGAGCATTGATGTCTCACAGCTCAAGGAATACAGAGTTCAGGTTACTCTCTGCATGGAAGTAAGTTCCAAGTTCTCCAGTTTCCTCTCAAAAACATGCCAGGAGGTGGATTGGCTATGCTAATTTGCCTCTAA
>CM074929.1:21873535-21888841 GCA_037576815.1 Pangasius larnaudii
TGTGTGTGTGTGTGTGTGTGTGTGTGTGTGTGTGTTTGATTCATTCCAGGCTGGCAGGGTCACCGAGACACCCGACCACTGTAGGGAAATGAGCTCATCACAAATGCAGACGGATAAATGGAGAGATGGAGGACAGGACAGTAAAGAATGCTGAGGAAGGACATGTGCATGCAGCTCTTTTTTTTTTTTTTACCTGTAACGTCAAAATAAGTCGAGAAATGTTCCATGATGCACTCTTAGGGCCAGTTTTCATATATGTGTGTGTGTATATAATGTAAGGGAATATATAAGGTAATGGTGAGGTAGAGAGAACACAAAAGCAAACTACATTTCAGGAGCAAAGTACTTTTTTTTTTTTTAATTGTGAGTTTTGGGCCAAATTTATTGACTCATAGTAAGTAAGAGGTCTGATCCAGGATCAAAAGTAAACTGTACATTGGATGCACAGATGATTCCGGATCAGCCGTCTTTCTCTGCTTAAGGTTCCAGGCGACGTGGTGTGTGTGTTTATTTTAAAAGTAAAAATATATATTGGAATATTTCTCACTAAAAAAATATGCTGTGGTTCTATACTCAACACCAACTGATCCAAATGTATTGTTACTAAATGTGTTCAACAACAAAATCAAAAAAGTCCGTTAGTGACGCCATAAAATAAGCCACATAGCTTTCCTCTGATCATGTGCGAGATTACAGGACGTCAGTGTGATACTCTGATATCACTATGTTAGCAGTGAAGAGAATCTTTGTCGCTGTTGTGTAGTTTGAGGTCTGGCTGCTTTGTTGTTAAATAATCACTGTGAGTTTGATGATGCAAACGAGACTTGTATGCTAAAATTGATGCTAAAAGTGAACTAGCCAGCTAAGTGAAGTCCATTATCAAAAAATATGATTATTTTTCCTATAACGGCACATCCTGAGCTGTTTTATTCCTCTTAAACCACAGCGACTTGCCAACGCTAATAATTATATTTATTAAATAGTGACGTGTCAGCATTTACAGTTGCATTTAGTGTTTGTGAAACTAGCAAGTTTCTGTTATCCCTTATGTTGTAGAAAAAATGCAGCTTGTCGTGTTACTGAAAAACCACAAAGCATAAACTCCCCTGTGGTGTTGGAAAACGTACAGTCACAAAGCGCTGACACTGCGATAAATGTTAAATAAACGTCACTTCACAGAAAACTTGAACTATGTTGAGCATCTTCCGTAAAAGTCCTGGTGAATGAGCTGTTACTATAGAAACAATAAGGTCTAAGAACCTAAATTTGCAGCCAGGACTGCTTCTGACCAATCAGAATCGAGTATTCAACAACACTGTGATATAATTATAGTTGCAGTAGGCTATTAAACATGGCAGGAAGTATAGACGTTTCTGCGTATATAATGCTGAATGTGTAAAGATTCTCAGGCAAGTTTCAGCCATATCTGAAGTTAGCATTAGTCAATCATTGCTCAATCAAATTAGGCGCCATCAAATTAGGAAAACAGATCTCATTGCTCATATATAAATCAGTTTTCATATGACATCTTTGTTGGTGATGGTACATTTTGTAATCTTTGAGCTCTGCTTCCACGCACCACAGCCAATCAGAGTGCCTTATTTAGAAGTGTGAAACATGCAGATATGTATTTTCAGCTTTGGTCATTAGAGAATCAGAAAGAACTCGTGGATCATGTGTAGTACGTCTCCAGCCCACACATGGCCATAACGCAGCCGTTAATATTGTATGATTGTAATAGGATGCTTGTGTGTATGTGTGTGTGTGTGTGTGTGTGTGTGTGTGTGTGTGTGTGTGGTGAAGTGTGTAACACGCATGCTTGAGTCTGTGTGGGAGGAATGGGAATAAGGTCGGACTTATGGTCCATCAAACTTACTCCGTAGGGCAGCTTTGAACCCTTAAACAACCCCCTCCTACACACACACACATACACACACACACACACATATCTATACCATCCTCCCGATCTCTGCAGTGTGTACAGCCCGTGGTGTGGTCACACACCGTCTCTCCCCCGCTAATTGATTGCCTCATGTTAATTGAAGCCAGGCTCGAGTAGGATCTATTAATGGAGGGTGAAACATGTCGGCTTGGCTATAAATCGCAGGATCACAGCAGAATGATTCGTGAATCTGTCCGGAAAGGGGAGTGTGCGCGTGTGTGTACGTGTGTGGGTGTGTGTGTGTGTGTGTGTGTGTGTGTTGTGATGTTCTCCTAAGCATTGTCGTCTTTCTGTGAGATTTATCCCTCAAGACACATGTTGTAATTTTAGATGAATTTCAGAGAAGAATCAAAATTTTTTCAACATTTTTTAAAAATCAGTAATTCATTTGTATTTGTAAGTAGAAGAGAAATTATTTAACAAGACAAAATAAATAGGGTTTAAAATTATTGCACCCAAAAACACTCTTTGCCCCAAATACATGGCAACTTTTTTCCTTCACTGCAAACTGAAGGAACAACATACTTCAGGATGAGAAAATAATCAACCACGTCCCATTTTACCACCCCAAAGTTATTACTGTCCTGTAACCGCACAGCCGGAAGTGTTTTATTCCTCTTATACCACAGCATTTTCCAAACAACCTTTTATCCATTTATAGTTACACTTCATGTTGCAAAACAAGATAGTTCTTGTTACCTCTTATGTTATAGCAGCTCTCTTTTTTCCTCTTTTTGTGAAATCAACGAGACAAAAATTGCAGCTTGTTATCGTCTCTGTGCAGAAAATCTAAAGCTACCACTTTATCTCTGACTGCTACAAAGCGCTGACACTTGAGACTTTCCATGAATGTTAAATAAGCATCACCTTACGGAAAACTTCACCATATCAATGCTTACACAATCGCTAACGAAATATGATGCTATTTTCAGCTACATCACTGGCAGAGATGCTGTTATAGAAAATTAATCAGCCCTTTCTAACCAGTCAGATTTGAGAATTCAGTAGTTCTGTGGTGTAAATATATACGAAAACGTGCAGCTACCAGCAGCCAACAATGAAAGAAAAAAACTTGTCATTAGAAAAATGTCATTAGAAACTGTTTAAAAGCATCATCTGAATTATTTCCTTGAAAAAAAATGTTGACTTGTTTCTGTGAGCTACAAGAAAGAAATAAGTCATCTAAAATTACAACACGTATCCTGTTATTGCTGATATCTGCGATCCAGAATGTTAATAATGTTAAGAAAATGCTACAAGGCTGACGTAAACGGAAAATTTTATTAGAAAATGATAGAAAGTGAAAGGAATGCAGGTATTAAAGCAGTGATGGGATGTGAATCGTAATCCCCTGATGAGTAATTTGAATTCGTATATGGTTAAAAGGCATCATGTGTGATAATGTAAAACCTGCCTTTAAGCTCTCATTCTCTTAGTTGGATTGAGCGTCTTGGCTCGGCGCTTGAATTAGCCTGTGTGATGGCTTTGTGTTAGAGGCGGGAGTCAAGAGACAGGAGGCGGCTTTGACACGGGACCTCCGGTGAGCTGACAGGCCATCACCCTCATTCTCTTCATTTGAGTGCACTCGGCTTGCCTCTCGGCCTCTCACGGGGCAATATTGATGTAAAACATGTCACAATTACCTGCCTCCATGCCTGCCCCTGCTGGGAATACTAATCGGAGAGGTGTCAGGGATTCCTCAAAGCGAGGTCACAGGTTCCTCAACCTTCGTCTCATCTCACTCTTTCAGCTTCGAGATGTCATCACTGGCCTGCCTGGCTCGAATACCAGGCCTTAGTGACTGAATTATTCAACAGACTGAATTATTTAAAAAAAAAATTTTTGTCTTATTCACACGGGTCAGCGCTTAGCTGAAGTGGGAAAATGTGGCTCCTCAATTTTGACACCGTTTGGCCTAAATCGAGTCCTAATGGTGATATTTGAAGACTGATTAATCTCATCGCTTCGTTGAATCGATGAATCAACAGCACACCACGTGGAAGGGATGCTGGCTTTATTGCAGTCATGGTAAATTTCTATTGAGGGCCAGGGCGATGTAAAAGAGTCACGCGCCGGTAGAGGCAATCTCCAAATTTTAAAGGAAGCCTCCCTCTACCCTTCATCTGAGAAGATGGATTTCTTGCTGTTGGTTCCGCTTCTCCTGCAGTCAAGTGGCTGTTATGAAAAATCAAACCTAATCTCTGCCTCCTCTCAGAGAGCAGTCATTCAAGACATTAGACAGCCTTGCAAATGCAAGAAAATGGTTTTTGGGGAAATGGCTTTGTGGGAAAAATGACTTCTTTTCCATCACACAATACATCTCCTCGTCCACTCCTTCACTATTATTGTCCTTTACAATTCTCCCTCAGAGAAGAACGAAAAGGTGCTCTGTGTCAAAGTGCTGCTTTTTTTTTTTTTTTTTTACATTTCTGGTTGTGTTATGTTTTGTTTGGTGTTATACCGCAGCACTGTCGAATACCTGATTACGATCGGTCAGAAGATGTTGATTAATTTTGTAATTTGCGATCATTTCTAGAGTAACAACTTATACAGGGACTTGTACAGCAGAAGCTCCACATAAATGGATTAAAAATGTGTGTATTCATTGGTACGGTGAAGTTTTCTGTAGATGTTTATTTAACATTTATGGAAGGAGTCTCCAGTGTCAGTGCTTTCTAATTGTCTGAGGTAAAGCTGTAACTAAGTTTTCCGACATGACAAAGGAGTTTACACTTTGCATTTTCTTGGTAATATGACAAGCTTTGTTTTTTTTTTGTTGTTGTTGTTGTTGTTTGTTTGTTCATTTTTTTGTCTTATTAACTTCAAGAGAAAGAAAAAAGAGAGGCTAACTATAACATAGCAAAAGTGAGAACAGGAGCTAGCTTATTACATACATGTTCCACAATGTTGTAACTATAAACAGATAAAAAGTACAGTGTTCTTTAATTGATATAAAATTGTAATCATTGGCAAATTGCTGTGATATAAGAGGAATAAAACACTTTAGGTTGTGCTGAGATGGGAAAATAATTGACTATGGTGGTAACAGTATCTCCCTGCCATTGATTATTTTCCTAAAACAGCACATGGAATGTTTTATTACTTACGTAGCATTTTTTTTGTGTATGAACTTATACAATGTACATTCAGCACTTTCCTTATGCACCTTCAAAACCACCTTCCACCTTGCATTTCTTAAATTTATCCCATATAACGGATTAAGCAAAAACAGAAAGACAGCGAGATAGAGAGTGAGAAAGACAGAGAGAGAGAGAGTGAGAGAGAGAGAGAGAGAATGAGAATGAGAATGTGAAGGAAGCAGAAGAAAGTAGGAAGAAGTGCCTCCAATCCGGTTCTGCGCTTTCATCTTTCCGTGGAAGATGGAAGCGTTTGAAGGCAGGGATGAGAGCGTGAGACGCCTCGGTGACAACGCCAGCCTCTGCCTCAGCGAAGATCCGCTTCAAGCGTGAAATAGATGGGGGAAAGGCGCACATTATGCTGACGCCCACAAAAGAAAATCCGTTTTTTTATACACTCAATTTAATTATCCACCTCCTAGACAAGGTGCCCATCTCTCCCAGATTTCCATGTTTGAAATTGGCTGTGGCTAGACTGCAAGTCTGCAGAGCGGCAGAACCAGCTTTGGAGTCAGACTTCAGCTCCTGAAGTAGCGTTGACTTGAGCTCCAGGTGCCGAGGGGAGGGATCGGTGCCTGGGCAGCTCCATGCTAAGGGTTATCTCGCTATGAGGAAAGCAGCAGAAAGCGCACTGACACTAATTGGGTTTTACAGCAGCCTGCCGTCCAGCAATAGAGATTCATTACCCAGGGGAATCAATGACTGGTCTCATAGTGCTTCTCCAACAGGCTTTCCACTGAGTTCTGGCCTTATCTTTTCACCCACTGGGCCTGCTCCACGTTGAAATGCTTTGGGAAGAGCAATCTTTAGTTATTTCTTGCACTTCTTTCTACAAATAAAAGATGAGAGATAACACTTTATGAATCCCTGATGAGAGATTTAAATGCTAGAAACAGTACCGTACAAAACAACCTAATAAACATAAGAGAATACGATAAGAAAGTAAGATATGGCGTGGACTCTTAGGAAACAGAAATTCTGGAGAACCCTTACAAATGATATATAGAACCCTACACCACTGCTTCCTTATCCAAAAGGCTTTCAAGCCAAGTATAACCCATTTAGGATGCAAAGAACCCTTAATTATTCAACGAACCATTAAAGAACTCTTGATGAACCCTTAGAAAAATGGGTTCTTGAAGAGCTTTTAAGGGGTCATTGGATAATTATGGGATGTAAGTCAAGTAGAACACCTTTAGGAGGCTAAGAACCTTTAATTATTCATTGAACCCTTCAAGAACCCTTTGAAAAACTTTTTATCTAAGAGGGTACCAAGTACCGAGATAACTAACTTGACCACATTCTTATCTAGTTAATACATATGCTTTTAGAAAATAGGGTTCTTCAAGGTTCCTTCAAGGGGTCATTGGATAATTAAAGAGGCCCAAGCCATGAAGAATGATTTTTAGGAAGCTATGAACCATTAATTGTCCGACAGATCCTTCAAGGAACCCTTCAAGGACCCTTTTATTCTAAGAGTGTACTAAATACCAAGCAAAATCTGAAACTCCTGGCAGGTTCTAGGTATTATGAAGAAAATAATGACCAACAATTTGGAGTTTGTACCACACTCATACCCAGGTAATACATACGCTCTTTGAAAATGGTTCTTCAAATGTTCTTTAAGGAAACTATTGGAAAACTAAGAGTTCCAAGCCGAGTAGAACCCTTTCAGGAGGGGAAAATTAAAAAGTCTTAGTTTTCCAATGAACTCTTAAAAACTCATCAAGAACCCTTTACTAAGAATGTGCCAAGTACCAAGATAGATAAATGTTAAATAGCTGATTAGCTATTACCACACACTTATCCAGGTAAAACATACACACTTAGGAACATGTTTTTTTAAGGTTTTATTTGGTAAATAAGGGTTCCATGCTAAGTAGAAACCTTTGTGGAGGTTAAAAATCCTTAACGGAAGGTTTTTTGGGGGTTCACTGGATAAATAAGGGTCCATAGTGTTCAAAAAATGGTTCTACCTAGAACCATTTCTGATAGAAAAACTCTTCTGGTGTAGGGTTCTGTATAGAACCTTTAATTGTTCCTTCAGGCGAACAACCAAAGAACCCTTAAGGTCTCTAAACTGTTTGAGTTTATTTACCTTAGTATATGTGTGACACAAAAATAGATGCAATTGAGTACTGCACTGTATAAAAACTTATTATATTATAGTTATATGTACATAATATAATATATATGATATTATAGTTGTATGAGCATTTGATTCCTAGAACATTCATTCTGTCAAGTTTTCTCGGTGTTTTGAGAACATTTTAATGCAGTGTCTGAATGTTCCTACAATGTTTCTTCAAACTATTTAGCTGTAGGAGCATGAACATTTCTATAATATTTCTTTTTGTCTAACTTTGGGTAAGTGACGTTTTGAAACCATTGTGAAGTGTGAAATGTTTAGAAAATTGTAGGAACATTACTCTATAATGGTACAATTACAGCTTAACTTTCTGGCAAATAAATCTGTCAAATACATTACAGAACGTTCTCATGATGTTCTCAGATAATTGGTCAGTTAAGCTGTTCAATGTTCTCCTTTTTTTTTTTTTTAACCAGTTTTCTATTTAGATTGCATTCCGTTTCAATTGCATATACATCTCAATTCCACTTAAGCATTTCCGATCCCCATCATGTATATATTGTGTCACGGATTGTTTCACACATATGAGCAAATTCTTCGTGAAAGCATCTGTAATGAGCTAGTCGCATTAGCATTGCTTTTTGCAGCATCAGCCCTAGTATTCGAGGTCATTACAGGCAGATGGAAAGGAAATAATGAAAAATATTGAGGGATAGTAATGGACTCTCATCAGGAAGCTGGATGAACAGGGCATGTGGAATTGTTCTATCAAGCTGTGAGTCTGATGTACATTCTTGACATGACCTTCACATTGGAGATGAATTTGAGCCTCATGTGAATTCAGAAATGTAATCTCACACTGAGGAAAACACACACACACACAAACACACACACACATTTTCTCAGTTTACACATCAGGACCAATCTTTGCTTATTGAATTATTGCTAACAGAGTGAAGAATCAGTATTGATTGTAAAGTGTTGTTGGGATATTAATAGTCCTTGACCAGATGTGCATACCTTAAAATGACGCAAAATATTCGGCCATTTTAATCTGATAATCTCTGTAATCTGGTAGCATGGAATTAATTTTCAGGTTTTATACATCACATTGAGTGAAGATACAGATGCAAGATTGTTGGTTGTTGGTATACTTTAATGTAACAATATGTAGAGAACACTGTTAGTTACTCTATATAGAAAGATTTACATTATTCAAGTATTCATTTCTTACCTTTTCCCCCCCTACTTAAGAAATACATCTAAATGTCTAGTTTTAGGATCGATTTTGATCGTTTCTAGGATTCCTCGCTTTCCCGTATGGGAGGAACTGTTGAAAGTGAAAAGAAAGTGTCCCAAGTAGAACATTTTTACGAAGCTAAAAACCCTGACCTATTCAAAGAACCCATAAAGAACACTTCTAAGAATGTACATGGAGTTCCAGCTCCATGTTCACCATGCCATGATTTTCCAGGATTTGCGTTACTGTAGTGAAAGAATTTTGTGAATTTCTATCTCCATCTCTTCTGCATACTCCATAATTTTCTTTTCTGGTTTACTTAAATGTGAACTGCAGGAATTCATTCATCTGCAGTAGACTGGTTATCCTGGTTAGAGGGCACACACACACACACATTCATACACTCATTCACACCTAGGGCCAATTTAGAATCGCTAGTCCACCTACCCTCGTGTTTTTGTGAAGTGAGAGGAAACTAGAGAACCCGGTAAAAACTTACACGGACAGAGGGACAACAGATGAATCTCCGCACAAATGATAACCCAAGGTCACGATCGCATAGGGGATCCTGGAGCCGGGAAACTGCAGTGTTACAAAATCAGAAACCAAACCAAATCAGATCAAATAGAACCAAATAGGAAATTAACCAATAGTGATTTATATTGTACAGTCACTGCACATGGCCTCGCCTGTTCCACGGTTCTCAATTGTTTTGGTGATGTAGGTCATGCTTTAGATTTGACTTTCGCTCAACGCCCTCGAGCATGTGGTCGATAGAGCTTTAAGAAGTGGATGAAATCAAAGAGATCAGAAGTAACCTCATTAACTTTGGGCTTCATTCGGAATGATTAACCAAACAAAGAGCTGCCCCTGAT
This sequence comes from Pangasius larnaudii, assembly GCA_037576815.1. Classification (NCBI taxonomy): domain Eukaryota; kingdom Metazoa; phylum Chordata; class Actinopteri; order Siluriformes; family Pangasiidae; genus Pangasius; species Pangasius larnaudii. The sequence goes on from CM074929.1 coordinate 21,882,819, forward strand.
ATCGAGCCACATGGAAAAAGAGCTGCTGTGATGGCCAAGTATTGATGCTGTTCATCCATTATGAGGGAGAGAGAGTGTGTGTGTGTGTGTGTGTATTAAATATATGGGAGAGAGAGTGTGTTTGAGTGTGTGTAAGAAAGAGAGAGAGAGACCGGTGAGCTCCACTGGAAATCTCCATCCACTCAGTTCAGTCTGGGTGAGCTTGGCCCGGTCCAGGGTGCAAGAGCAGATCCTGCAATAAGCTGATTACAACCAGCACAAACACAATTACTTTCTGCAGGCCGGTAATGAAATTAAGGAATTGGGTTGCAGCAGGACTTTCAGTGCAACTCGGATGAGATGGAAAGGTATCATCGTTCTGGTACTTTAGGTAACAGCTGCTACACATGTACATAAAAGTTGTTTTAGAGTGGTATCAAAATGGTATTTTATACCATGAGCATACCTTCATTTATTCATTCATTTCTCTTCAGCAAGTTCTTTATCCTGGTCAGTGTTGAGGTGGATCCGGAGTCTATCCTGGGAATACTGAGCAAGAGACTAGAATACACCAAGAATGGGATGCCAGTCCAGTTCAGTGCACCACACACACTCACATATAGGGGGAATTTTAAGTAGCCAAGCCACCTACCAGGGAGGAAACTGGAGGAATCCACACATAGACACCACTGCACCACCATGCCACCTGCCATTAGCATGTTTTATGTTAATTGACAGAAGACACACCATCCAAATCAAACCCCATCACACCTGCAACATTTTGCATAACTTGGCAACAGAGCTGTGGCTCCTGAGTGATGCAGTAGAAAAGTGGTTGCCGTATTGTTGGGAGATTACAAGTTCAAATCCCAATTATGCCACAGCTATCCATGGCTGGCAGCCAAGGGAGCAAAACTGGCCGTGCTTTCAGGGTGGGAGGGGCAGACTCTCACTCCCCTGTCAATCAGAGTGACACTAGCCATTCATGGCCTTCTGTGAGCACATGTATGTGGAAAAGGGCAGATAGCACTCTCTTCTGTTTGTCGTGTGATGTTGTGTGTACAGAATTTCAAAAAAGACATGGTTGCCTGGCTTCAAGTGTCTCGGACGAACCCTGCAAGAGAGTTGATAGGTGGCGGGTGTGCTAGGGGACAGCTGGCTGGGGGTGGAGAATTGGCAGGTGACTAAATTTGGGAGAACAATTGGGGGAAAATCCTTATTCCCGATATAACATAATTCCAACATGCACATGCATCTGTACTATTGCGTAAAGTGTCTTAAGTCCTCTATTTGCCTATAGAGTAATCAATGAAACTTTGGCGACCTACAGTACATGGCATCACTCTTGAGCCTAAGTTCCAATCCGATTATTACATTGTGAGAGTAAAACGATGCCTGGTGATCCAATCCAGACGTCCAGTCCAGAATTCCAGACTCTTCTCACTGGTGGTTCTGCTATGCTGGATTGAAGTTTATTCACTCTGCAGATTTACCTAGATCCTGCAGGAAAGGATCAATCAGTACTATCACTGTAACTATGTCTGTCTTGTTTATTTGTGTATTTGAATTTAGCCATGTTCCTCTTGAACGCCATGCATTTGCTGGGTTTAGCCTCTGTATTTTGACTGATTGCTTTGAGACCAATGTTTGTAGTACTCACATGAACCAACTGAATTGGGGTTCATCTGTTTTTCCTACAAATTGCTTCAGTTGAGTCCATAAACTGCTCAGTGCTTGGATTTTATTCTTTATTTTTGTATTCTATTTCCAATAAGGTTACAAAAGCAAGTTGCTTTCGGTGTGTGTGTGTGTGTGTGTTTGTGTGTCTGATCTAGAGATGCTGAGCATGCAGAGATGCTGCTGAATTTGTTCAGAGCATTTAACTCGATAGGCACAGAAATCTCTCTCTCTCTCTCTCTCTCTCTCTCTCTCTCTCTCTCTCACACACACACACACACACACACACACACACACACATGCATGCACAATCTGCTTTATTGGAATGTTTGCAAATGAATGCATACAATATTCACATATCACATTCCCTTTTCTCACTCTTTCATCTCTCACATATACACACACACACACACACACACTAGAGGGGAGAAAGCAGGATCTCTTTCCATCTCTGCATGGTGCAGCCTGCTGGAAAGGTCATTGGCGTATCAGGTTTAATTTTTACTCTTCCTCGCCTGTTAAGATCCATAAAACCATCAATAAATCATTTTTAATGTCTGCATGAGCGCCGAGAGCTGACGCTGATTTAACACCCGGCCCTGTTAGCTCTGCTTCCATCTCTCTCTCTCTCTCTCTCTCTCTCTCCCCCTCCCCCCCTCTCTTTATTCTTATTTTTAATTCTTTCTCTCCTTTCCACCATCCTTTCTGTGTTAATTCTTTTACCTCAAGACACAGCAGGGCTATGATTTTTGTCCTGCATTTTTAGGAACCATTTTCAGTTCCTGCTCCAGAGCAGATACTTGTTTGCAGACCAGGATCCATTCAGGTGGAAGTTATTGCACTAAATTATATTGATTGGCCAAATGTACGCATCACAGAATGACCCTTAGAACCCTGGCCTATTTCTGAGTATTTTACTTCCTTTATTAATGGGCTTGCACTACAGCCTCTACGGGAATTCATACTTGCTGTGTCATTTCATCAGAACATCCTTAGCTACACAGATATGCCATCACTTAAAGTACATACGCACAGATATTTGATATTACCATTAAAATCAATGAAAATATACTTTGTGTTTCTTGAAATTAGTGCATGTTTGCACGTGTAACAAAAAGTTATTCTATTCTATGGCTAGTAATGATACAAAAGTTAGTAATGACTTGGTTCATGATTGTGGCACAGAAGGTGTGGTCAATCCCCAGCTGTGAATGGGAGAAGTCACGGAGAACGAGTGCGGTAGTGGATGAATGGGTGCAGCTGTGTGTGGTTAATGATGATGTGTATTTATAGACACATTTGTTTTTCCGCGAGGGGCCTTTTGACTGGCAAGACAAAGCCGACTCAGGTGAGCTGCCAGTGACCTTGCCCATGATTGGAGCAAAGACAACTGAAACGTTGTGTGGGCTGTTTTTGTTTTCTTTAAAGTGCTTTATTTTGCCAAGAAAAGCACTGACAAGTTTGTTGGAATAAAAATAATTCTATCTAAAGCCTGCCTGCAGTGTCCTCATTCCCATTACTGACTTTTCACAGCGATGTTTGGAAAGGATAAATCCTTCTGCTTCTAACAGTGCACGTCTTTATTCACGAGTGATCAACAGTCTTGAGAAATCACTGCATGACCAGCAAAGTGTAACACATGCTACTTGTATGTTACGTGTACATATTATCAATCATGAGAATAACAAAAAATATTAAACATTGGAAAATGAGCAGAATGTAAGACAATCATGAAAATGAGAAAGTAAGCAAAAGAGAAAGACTGGGGAAACAATGATTTAGAGAACCTGCCTAGCACAAGGTATCTGATTATGCAGCTCATAATCATGTAGCAAAGGCTAGAACCCAATGTGTAAGAAGCTGTAAACTTCCTGCTATTAAACCCTGAATATAGCCGAGCGTGGGAGCGCAGAGATGTTTGTGCAAGTGTGGAAAAAGTGCCTTGATGAGCCGTTTAAAGAAAGCTAGCTGACGGTGCACAGGCTGCTGAATTTGCATTTGTGTTTTCTGTGTAAGAGATTAGATGGTGTACAGCCCGCAGTTTCACTCTTGACCTCAGGATCTTTCGGGATCAATAAAATTGCTATTAGGGATATGCATTTTGGTCACTTTGACAGCTCAAGTACTGTGGAGGGAGGAAATAGGGCTGATCTGAGAACCAATCCATGTAGACTGGTAAGTTTTCACCGTCAGTAAGTGTAATGTCAGCAGGTTATGTCTCAGGGTTGACATTAAAAGCAGAGGTGGGAAGACTGCAAGGGCCCTGAGTTGTTAGGGGGCCCAAGAGGATGAAAAATATCTAGGAGAATTAAAATTACTTTAAAATTATTTACTTAGATAAAGTTTTCTTGTTCTCATTAGCTTTTTTTCTCACAACTTTTCACCAACTGGCCAACAGTTTCCATCCCCAATCTTACTACAATCAGTCAGAACGGAGCCCCTGTCCTCAAAGCTACTGAGGCCAATTGGACCATATTTACTGCCTTTGATATGACTATATATTCACCCACAATGCCGTCTCAGTGACCAATTGGACCATATTTACTTTGACAAATTTACTAGATATTGCTGTGACCATCTGGGCCAGGGTTCTCACCCACAATGTCTGTTACCAGTTGGACCACAATTCCTGTACATAATGTCACTATAACCAAATGAACCATATTTTCATGCCCCCTGGTATCACCATAACCAGTCAGACCACCATTCAGCAGTTCTCATTCACGATTCCTTAGTTTCTAAATCAAAGCCACACCCTCCACCACTCACTGTAACCAGCTGGTTTCCACCCCAATGCCATTGTAACCAATTGGACCAGACATTTTACCCCTCAATCTCGCTGTGACCAACTGGACCAAAAATCCCACCCACAATGTATCCAGTCATAAATTTTAAATAAAGATCGCAACTTTTGTTAAAATACAATGTAATTGTATTTTATAGCTTTGTATTGAAATTTGACTTATATTAAATATTCAGTATTTGATGTTTGAAATTCTTGTTCAGTGTTACAGTTAGCAACATGACTACAGTCTAGACTAATGTAGTTGGATGGGGCCAGACACACACATTTACATGCTAAGTTAATGTGTTGTCTCCAACAGAGAGTTTAATTAAAAGACGGTTGCCATTGAGATGAGGCACCTTTTCCACAAGCCACAATCCAGTTCAATTAGCAGCAGCAAAGCATTAAACTGTGCTTGTGTGTTTGTGTGCACTGAGATCTGGGTCTTTGTGGTGCGTGAGTGCTATCGAACAGGGCCATAGTCCCTTGGGCAGGGCTATGCGGTGAGGCTTGTCTTACTGTACTTCCCCGAGGTCATTCTCACAATGTCACAGTTCATAGGCAGAAAATAGAAGCTTGCGTCAGGAAGAGTCTGGCATCAGATTCCCACTGCAGAGTGCAGCATACAGGAATTCACTCTGCTTAGCTTTCACTTACATCCTCTTCACATGCAGAAAAATATAGAAATACTCGATATATTAGGTGTCAGACAAATGATTCTTTTGTGTGGTTTGTACAAAAAGGGAAAATAGACAAAACGGCAGGAAACTGGTGATGAAGGCTGGCTGAGTTTATCTCTTCGAGAGTGTGAGAGATTAAAGAGCACAGAGGGGAGGAGAGAAAGCACCTTCACACTGTCTCCAGCTGTATTTGGCCATGGTGACACCCAGCAGGTCCTATGTCATCAGACATCACTTCTGCTTCAGTGGATCCCTCCAAAACACCCTGCATGAGAGCCATTCATGTGTGCTTTTGTGTGTGTGTATGTTTGTGTGTGTGTGTGTGTGTACTGTGTGGACAGGTACTGAGCTGAAATAGACTAATATTTTGTTAGTATAACACTGATTACAAATTGCAGATTACCTCGAAGCAGCTTTAGAGATGTTAATGCTCAAGTCAAGGGCAACAGTGGTGAGGAAAGAATCTTTGAGAGAAATGAACACTTATCATGAGATGGGCCAAAACTGACCTTGAGAGAAACAAAGACTTGCCTTAATAGGAGACAATACACTTTGAGAGCAATCAAAACCTACCTTGAGAGAAACCAAGACCCCATTAAAAAGAGTCAAGACTCATCTTAATCGGAATCAAGACTCACCTTGAGAACAATCATCATTTGCCTTGAAAGGAACTGAAGCTTACTTTGTGAGGAATCAAGACTCACATTGAGAGGAATAAATACTTGCCTTGAGAGGAACCAAAATTAATTTTGAGAAGAACCAGCACTTGCCTTGAGAGGAACTGAAGGTTACTTTGTGAGGAATCAAGACCCACCTTGAGAAGAACCAGCACTTATCTTAAAAGGGACCAAGACTCACTTTAGTACAGATCAAGACACCTTGAAAGAAATTAACGCTCACCT
>CM074929.1:21914388-21929861 GCA_037576815.1 Pangasius larnaudii
AGGAGAAACTGTTATGAGATAATTACTGACATTTCCCAGTAAGGAGATTTTCCCTGTATGCTCATTATCAAACAGATTTTTTCTGAATAACTACTGTAAATTGTAGAAAACTCCTCTATCAATCTGTATGTACACATGTTCATGACTTAAATAAGATGTGAAGTAATTAAGTAATTACTGCAGAACGAACCCATTCACTCACACTTGATAATGGGCTGGACATTTATCATGTGTTCATGGCTAGAATGGTTAATTAGAAGAATCACACACGCACAGACAACATACACTCATAATTTGGTGCATTAAAGTCATTAGGTGTAAATGAATCCAGCTAATGTTCCTCTGAAAGTCAGGTTTGAGGACCAAAAAAAAGAAAGAATATAAAAATAATGGATAAAAAGGGCGGGGCTGGTGTGAGCATGCTATGCATTAAGTAGGACGGGAGCCCATTAGCAAAGCTTGTTCATTATCCTGCTAATTAGCAACAACTGTTGAGGGGATCTGAATTAGCATTGAATCACCTTAACCTCACCTCTCTCTTTTGGATAGGTTGACTGTAGAGGCAATTTTTTTCTTTTTAAGAACAGGTTTCTTATTTTTATTTTTATTAGGAGTTTGAACTAATGCCTGGGAGACATGGGGGGAAAAGTGATATTCTGGCCTGAGCATGGGACCGTAGTTAGAGTTGGTGACTTGAGTTCAAAATGTAGGTCAATATTTATACATGGAAAGTTCTTTGTATTCAGAATCGGGTTGCGCACATGCTTAGGTTGATTTTCTGTTCTTAAAGTTTAAAGCTGATTTTCTGTTCTTAAAGTCTCTGAAGCTTAGCCAGAGGGTCTGAGATTTTTATTTTAGTTTATTTATATATTTTTTTGGTTACAGTGCTGGATATCATAGCCCACATTTATTTAGGGGTCCAAGCACCAAAGTCAACTCTGACCTAATGTGTTCTGTTGAAGGAAAGGTCTGAAATAGACAGCTCAAAAAAAAAAAAAAAACATTAACTAATCGTGAAATCAATTAGTGTTGAGGGGGTCTGTGGAATTTATTTTACAGTTAAAATGTTTTCTGACTAAAGGTTTGAGAACCACAGCTTTAAATAATCAGTGTCTCTTGTTAAGATGTGTCCTCTGTGTGTAAACTTTAAAATACTGTTAATTAAAGAATAGTGTCATTTGTGTATTTGATATTGGCCTCGAAATAGTTTTTTGAATGTATTTACAGCCAAAATACAACTTTCAGCATGACATATTGTGGTTACATCAAACTGTCAGACAGTGGCACTGGACTTAAAACTTCTGCTAACTCAAACCGAAAAAGCGAGAAAAAAATGCACTTAAGTTTAAGTTCAGAATTGTGTAATGAGGCATAGTTATGTCTGAGGCCTGAATAATGTTGCGCAATTTAAACTCCTCCGCTCTGAATTCAGCCCGTGGTGAATTTTCCATCAGCCTCACCTCCACAGGAATCTCAGCTCAGCTAACTGCTCCACTTTCCTCCTTATTGTTTGTTTGTGCAGATCCTGCTGTTTCCCAACCAGCCGCAACAACCCAACAGCCGCTTCTCCGTCTCACCCAGCGGAGCTCTGACCATCACGGGCGTGCAGCGAGCAGACGGAGGCTACTACATCTGCCAGGCGCTGACGGTCGCTGGCAGCATCCTCGCCAAAGCTCAACTGGAAGTAACAGATGGTGAGTGTTGTAGTAGGTTGGAGCTGGGCTTGTCCTGTTTTCTTCTTGATTTTTTTTAAAGAAAGTGCTCTGATATGTGTTTCATTCTGTTCTAATAGAGCTATTCCTGATGTCTTTATTGACACTGTCTGTGTCAGGTATCCATCCATCCATACATTATGTCACGGACAGTCAAAAAAAAAAAAAAAGCATTTCACTGCACGTCGTACTGTGTGTGATCGTATATGTGACCAATAAAAATTAGAATTTGAATTTGACACATTCATTCTTTGCCATACGGAAACATGATTCACACAAACATGATTTACATGTGAAAATTACACATTTCATTTTTAGACACTTTTTTTTTACATTTATTTTTCATGGGGTTGTTTTATTTCTCATACATGTTTTTTTTATTTAATTTTACATGTCTTGCATGCAGGATGTTTTCATATGTTTTTTTTTTTTGTTTCAAATTTTGACATTTATTTTTTGCATGTTTTTTTTCCACATTATTCTTTTTTCCCCACGTTTTTTTTTTTTACTCTAGATTAGTCTTTTCATGTGGTGCAACTGTTTTTATTTTCACAACTGATTATTTTAACAAATCATTTATTTTCCAGGTACGTTTTTTGAACAAGTTGTTTATTTTTCACATGATCGATATTGTTCAGTCGATATCAAGTGTTAACTTGAAGTCCGTTAAAATGGCTGCTGACAGGAAAATTGTGTTTGAATTAGAGCATAAAGAAAGGAATTGAAGCATCATTTTGGTCCAGAAGTTGGCTTTTTATTCTGGCCGTTAATATCTTCAGTTTCATGATTTCACAGTTTATATTTTATGTTACAAGATCAGTGGGTCAGATAACAGTGTTTTTTTTTCTGACTTTCCTGACTTTCTGACATTAGAACTACTGCTCTAACGGAAAAATCACATACGCTTCACATGTGATCATATGTTTATTAGCATGTGATTAAGTGCGTCATATGTGATCACATGAGAAAAACATGTGAAAGCGCGTTTCAGCATGTGCCCTGGAAGTACACACACTACTGCACGAGAACAATTGTAAAGAATAATTGTCACGTGAGACAAAAAAAATAACACAAAAACACACACACTCATTTTTAGGATCACTGTTTTCAATAATGATGAACAGAAAATGATGTACATTGAATTTTAGGCATAATAATCAAACGAAACAAACCCATTCTGGTGTGAAAGGGCATTGAAATGTATAAACATAATTTGTTTTGAATAATTATAAACCACATAATGTCAGATCTTATAATGTCACACGTACACACACTATGCAGCAAATCATTTTACAATCGTGTAAATCTTTTGTCTCGAAAGGTTCAGAGAAGCCACCTCGCTCTCCTCTCTCCTCTCTCGTCCTTTTCTTCCTCCTCCTCATACTTCCATCTTCTTTATCCCTGTCTCTCAGTTCACCTTATTCATCTTCCGACCTCTCTGTGATTCACGAACAGACCCTGTACTGAGTGTGTGTCTCTGTAGCAGGAGCACTTGAGCAACACGTCTTTGTGCTGCGTTTCTATTGATGCTGTGGGCCGAGTTGGAATTTGTCCTTGAATTTTCTCTGAGCAACATCGAATGGTGCAGCACAAAGAGACCCGAGCGGCACGCCCGATCCCGCCGATTCTGCTTCCTCCCGGTGTTGTTATAGCAACAGTGCAAGAGAGGAGAAAAAAGTTAGCTTTATACTAGGGCTTTCTTTCCCAAAATGAAAAGGAATGCCCTTGATTTCAAGATGAAAAGTTGTGATTCTCTTTGGACTGCAACACGTTTTAGCCTTGAACAGGAATCTTTTGAAAAATATTTGATAAAGCCGCTAACATTAGGAAAAGGTCTGCTGTTATTGGAAAATCAACAGTCGTAGTGAAGTGTGTCCCAAAGTGTTTTATTCTTCTTATATGCCAAAATTTTACCAACTCTACCCGTTTGATATTTATTAAAGAACAACAAATCATACTTTTTTTTTTATCAGTTTATTTTTACGGCTAGTGCTGTGGAACTTCCGTGAAACACTTTAGTTACTGTTCTCGCTTGTGTTACAGCAGCTTTAAACAGTCGTTCCCTCATCAGCTTCTCTTTTCTCTCTCTCTCTTGAAGTCATGTTTATCAAGAAAACGCACCATATAAACTCCTCCGTCCTGAAGTTACAGCTTTACCTCTGACTGTTACAAAGCGCTGACACCGGAGACTCCTTCTGTAAATGATAAATAAAGGTCTTCTCACACTTTTTTTTTGTCTGTTCATGGGCAGCATCTGTGTAAGTTGTTCCTATAATATTAGAATGAGTGCATGAATATAAACCTGTGATTTGCAGCTGCACTACTGTCAGAGCTGCTGTTATAGAAAATCAATCAACACCTACTGACCAATCACAGTCCAGAATTCAGTATGATCGTGTGTGCATGCGTACGCAATTTTCTGGAGAGAAAAATGCCGTAGCATGCTTACTCTTGTTGGAATGTATAGATAGATTGTGAGGGAGTACAGTGAAGGGAAGCAGGAGCAAAGGATTAGTGGAAAAAGCACAGTGCGAGGGTGGAGGATCACGGTCGCACCTGCAGTTCTAACGGCGTGATTTAGTGAGCCGAGGGGCAACAGGAGTCCGACAGGTTCAAGGAGAAACGTAATGAGAAATTCCTGATGCAGACAGCACCAAGGCCCCTTTAATCTAAGAGTCCAACCATCTCCTCATCAATCTGTCATGTCATTCTTGCACACACACACACACACACACACACACACACACACACATACAGACACACTTATTCAGTCAAGGTTTTTCTCGTCACTCCATCATGGCTTCCAAATACACATACTCACACACCAGCACCATCACTCTCACAGACAGGGATTAGATACTGTCTGGTCATGGTGAATAGCAGTGCTGGCTTGAAGGAATCCAGTTTATTTCAAAACACCTCATTTTATTGTTGAGGATTTTAACATAAAAAATTTCAATTTATAAAAGTCTACATTGGAAAACGGTCCTTGGGTCTTCTTAAAACCTCTTCAATTGTAGCTTGAAAATGTACTTTGGTTACATTTTATACATTCCTGGCTGGCTTACTAATTATATTTTGAGGTATAAATAAAGACCCAGTGTCTCTGTTATGATCCAGAGTTAAGCTTATTGTCAGTGTGGAGTTTTTCTTCCATCCATCTGGGTTTCCTCTGGGTTCTTCGGTTTCCTCCCACCTTCCAAAAACAAACTCTATGTCACACCACAAGTATATCATACAAGTAGTGAAATTGTCCCTCACAGAATTGATCTAAACTGTGTTTTCATTCTTGTAAATGTTCTTGAGTTAGGTCATGTGTTTTTCAACTCCTGGCCAGCTCACCAATTAGATGTTGACCTACAAAAAAGCTTCTATAACTAACATGCTGTGTTAGTTTCTTAATTTGCAGAGATGTTACACCATGACTACCTCATACAAGTAGTGAAGCTGTCCCACACAGAATGTGTGCCTAAACTGTGTATTTATCCTTTTAAAATAGTCTTGAATTAAGGCACCATAACATGGTGGTTTAGATTCTTTCTTTACTTGCAGAGAAGTTACACCATGACAATCTTGTACAAAAAGTTTACCTGTCTCACGCTTACAAAATGTCTAAACTTTGGATTTATTCTTTTTTTTTTTTTTATTCCTGAAAACTCCTGGCTGGCTCACCAATTAGATTTTGATTCATGTAAAAACTGTAAATGAACAGAAATACCACTCTGCAGTTCATGTTCTTTTTTCTCAAATATGGTACACCATGAGACTATTATACAAGTAGTGAGTTAGATCATGCCTTTTGTATCCTGGCTGGCTCACCAATTACATTTTGATGTACAAAAATTTCTGTAACTCATTGTGGTGGAGGTATGTTACACCATGGCAAGCTCACACAAACAGTTTACCTGTCCCTTCAGAATATGTCATGACAGTTGTTTACTCTTAAAAATGTTCTTGGCTTGGGTCATGTCTTTTGCGACTCCTGGCTGGCTCACCATTTTTATGTATGCATCTACTTCTATAAATGACGGCGAATTGGTTGTGCAGAGGGTAATTTATTTTCACATAAATGTTACACTACAAAGTTCTCATACGAAGAGTGAAGCTTTGGGACACAAAAAGTGTGGGCCTGAGCTACATATTTATTTCTTTCGGATCTTAATCAGTTGATGCCCAGATTTGTTTAAACAACTAGCAAGCAAAGCATCAGAAAATCAGAAAAGTGTGAAAAGACGCAGGAAGGATCCAAATTTATACAGTCTAATAGCTTTTTTATGATGTTTTGATGATACACTGATAGGTGCTCAGCTTCAAGCGTAACCAATTACTGAAAACAATTTAGATTTGACGATACAGCTTTGATTTCAGAATAATAATTAAGTCATCTAATGATGCTAGCTTTCTGGCTAGCAGGAGGAAAGAGTGATTATATGGGCACATCTTTGTGTAGTTTAAATTAAACTTAGCCTAATCCTCCTTGATATATCAAGATGCCATCTCTTCAACCCCTTTGACCCGTTCAGCATTGCTACAGAGATTTGAACAGTATAAATACCATCCTTCATGGCAAAAGTAAATGCAGGAAATCCACAGAGGCGAAGTCCTGCACGTAGAGCAGTAGAGAGGAAGAAGGATGTTAGGCGAAACAATCAGAAAGGTTAAAGGTAGATGCTGTAATTAGTACCCTCAGGTCTGCTCTCATTAATCCATACCACCTCATTATAGCAGCCTCGAGGCCAAGAGACAATGTATTATTCACTTCTCAGAGATAAAAGCTTGCCACCGGTCCAGGAATTATAGATTATAAGAACCTTTTCATCCTAGCACTTTGCCATTATTAGGCTAACATTTCTCATAAAGAAAGGGAAAAACTGTTATGTGAATATTTGGAAAAGGAAGAATAAGATGGCCTTGACAAAAGATCACATATTCATGGAAAGCTAAGTTTTGGTCCTGCAGTAGAGCCACAAGATCTGTGGTCAATCTGGCATTCTTCTGCATCATGATATAGACATTTTAATTAATCTCCTCATTAGGATGAGCCTGGTGGCTGAAGATAAAATTTTCAGAACACATCAAGAAATCATCATATTTTTGGTGTAAATGGTGGACTTCCGAACTACTAGACATTCCATCCTACCATAGGACACGATTCTACATTGTCTTTATAAACTTGCTGCTTCTCAGTTTTTTGAGTCTGAGGGATGTGGATCTAGAGACGCCTGGGATAACTAACAAGCCTCCATTTGTCATCATGAGCCATTAGTCATCATGGGCCATCATCAAACTGACACATTTTATTTTCATTCATTCATTCAGACAGAGTCTATCCCAGGAACACTGGATGCAAAAGGGGAATACACCCTGGGTAGGATAGGGGCAGTTTAGCACAGTCAGTCCATCTACTAGCATGTTTTTGGGGAATCAAAACAGAGAACCTGGAGGAAACCTGCACAGACAACATGCAAAACTCCACAAAGACAGTAGTCCAAAATCAGGATTGACCCAGGAATTCTGCAGATTTAGTTATGCATCAAAATCTGATTGGTGAGCTAGCCATGAATGGCAAAAGATAAAATCTTAGCAGGGTTTCAAGCTACAACTGAAACTGATTTTTTAGAAATTAGATATAGGCTTGTCCCAGCATCTAGTGCTTTGTGTAAACTAGTTGAATAAAATGGTTCCTCTTTCTAAAAGATCAAAAAAAAATTTGTTGATGGAAATTGTCCATTCTAAGTGTTCTGCATGGGGTTTTCAAAGAAGGACAAACTGAAGGTGATGTTAGCAGGATTTTTGAGGTTTTGTAAGAAAAGAGGCAGTGGTGGCTCACCAGCTCGGGTTCTGGAGTGCTGAAAAGGTTGTGAGTTTGTATCTCGGTACTGCTAAGCTGCCACTCTTAGACCTTACCCCTTACAACTCAATTTTAGCTTTGGATAAAAGTGTCTACCAAATCAATAAATGCAAATGAAACAATGCCCCTAATGTAGGTATGAAAGGGGTAAATACTATCTTTCTTTCTCTGTTCTCTGGTCAGTGTTGACAGACAGGCCACCGCCAATCATCAGGCAAGGCCCAGCCAATCAGACGCTGGGTGTGGACAGTGTAGCTCTGCTAAAGTGCCAAGCATCCGGAGAGCCTGTACCCACCATCAGCTGGCTGAAAGATGGAGTGAGTCTGCTGGGTAAAGATCCACGCATGTCCCTGCAGGAGCTGGGCAGCCTTCAGATCAAGAGCATACGGGTGAGAGTGAAAAGGCACTTCTTTGTGATTGGCACAAATTTGTAGGAAGCATGATTTCTTCTCCTTCACCTTTTTCGAGTGCTGTATAATATTAAACGTAACCTCGCTTGGCGTAATGTAATCTTTTTTTGTACAAGGCAAACTTTGATAGATGGTAAAGCACTTGCGTCTTTATTTATTGTGTGTATATGTGAGGCTGGCTGTCAAACACTGTGGTTGTCTAAGTATGATGTATAAGCTTAGCTGTATTCAATCAGATATTGGTAAGACATAGCACACGCGGGCAGAGGAAAATGATATTGCATTAAAGAGATGAATGCAAAATATTGATTTGGGTAAATTGTTTGATACTATCACTTAGTTATATGACAGGTCTCCCAAGCATCATTTGTGGAAGCTTGGACAGAGTCCAATCACGTAGATATATTCATACACACACACACACACATATACTACTATATTGAATTTAAAGTACCCACACACCCGCATTTGTCCACGATGGAATATCCATTATGGCTGACAGAGCTGCCCAGCACTGACATTTTATCTAATAAATGAAGGCAAGGCGCAGTGATGAAAGGTAACAAACAATGCAGGGAAGATTACATAAAGGCAGGAGGGGATAGACGCCAGCTGTCATCGGTCCAAGGGGTTTCAGCCACTGGCTTCTCTAAGCGCATTAGTCCACCTTTTGTTGTGGTTGGAGGGACAGTTGGTAAATTTGCCAGCAGGGTAAATGCAGGCGTGTACAAAACAGAATTCATTAACCACATTAGCATCAGCACTTACCACAAATTGGTCCACGTAAATCCACATAAGATGGAAAGCTTACGGTGGTGTTCTTGCGTTCTCTGGATTTGTCGTACGACGCAGCATGGTAGTGTTGAGATGTTGAGTGGATTTTAAATGAAGAATTAAGGATTTTAAATGTTCTTTTTGCAGCTTTCTGATTCTGGGATTTACACCTGTGTTGCTGCTAGCTCGAGTGGCGAAACATCTTGGAGCGCCTTCCTGGAAGTGAAAGGTACATCATACGATAATCAACAAGCCACTTGTGTCGCTTGTGGATTGACCTCAATCGGTTGTCCCTTGTGGGCGTGGCCTGTCCAGGTATTTTAAGTTCCAGTGAGAAAACGTAGTAGCCAAATTATACAATTATACACACCACATTATACAATTTTTACACAACACCTTTTTTTTAAAATGTATTTAAATATTTTGTTTTACATGTTACATGCTAAGCTACATATGCTCATCAGAGGGATCAACAATCTCTGCTACTTTCTTTCAAGCTTTATTTTTCTATTTTTGCCTATCAAACAGTAAATGGGAACTAATTGCAGGTAGGAATTAAAGTTCCTAAGAGTCGGGAACTGAAGAACCGACACACCACAAGAGGCATAGGACTGATCTGAGGAATTGTTTGAGCCAACCGTTTGGATTTGTCGTATTATCACGTCGTAACTAATTTGCATAGTGTTGAGAAAACGAAAGCCTATCGCTTTGACACTTGCTAGTGTGAATGCAAGGTAATGGTCATTGTCATGTCCAGAAGCTCTTCAGTTTTATTTCTATAGCACTTTAAACAGTAGACGTCATGACAAAGCAGATTTACAGAAATCTGGGTGTAGATTTAAATCCTTAATAAATGAGGTGCCAGTGGCTTTAAAAAATATAATAGTGAACCATCCACAGCAGCAAAAAGTGAATCACAAGTAAAGAAGTAGAGCATTTTGTCTTTTCTCTTTTCTCACAGAATCCGGTGGGATGGTGCTGATCAAGAACAGAGAAGAAGGTGAACTTCCTGGTCCGCCCTCCAAACCTCAGGTCACCGACGTCACCAAGAACAGCGTGTCTCTGTCCTGGCAGCCGGGCCTGGCCGGAGCCTCGCCCACCACTTCATATGTGATCGAAGCATTCAGGTATAGATGAGTGGAGTGGGATTTTGCATCTGGCTTTGGTTTGCGCTCCTTAAATAAATAGTGCATAATGGCATCTTTTAGCTGGTCATTACGCATAAAACCTGTAATGTGTATCTAATCTGTGGCTCCCTTAATGTCAGCTACTTTGCAAAGTCAGTATTCTCAATTTACCATCAAGTAAATTACCTTCCTAATGTTCAAATGAAGTCATCAGGTCTTTATTGGAGTCTTACTCATTTGCAAAATGGATTTTTTTTCTGCATCTCTCAGCCAATCTGTGAGTAACAGCTGGCAGACAGTAGCGGATCACATTAAAGCCACCCAGTTCACCATTAAAGGCCTCCGACCCAACACCATCTACCTGTTCATGGTGCGTGCCGTCAACACACAGGGCCTGAGTGACCCAAGTCCCATGTCTGAACCAGTGCGTACCCAAGGTAATGTCTTACATTATATATATAATATGTGTGTGTGTGTGTGTGTGTATATATATATATATATATATATATATATATATATATATATATATATTGACTACATGAAATAAAGAGATTTTCCTGATTTTTTGTTCTTGAGAAAATGATTGGACCATTTTAAGGGAAGTGAGTAGGGCAAAAAAAAAAAAAAGTTCTATAAACCACTTTATGGTACCAGAGAGGTCAGGAGTTGTTTTGTTGGGAAAAGCCCTAACATCAGTTTGTTAACCTGTACTCTAAGCATCAGATAAACCCATTATGTCCCAGTTCAGAGCAAACATCTTTCACTTTTGGAGTTCGTAATTGAGTTTGGGCCATCCCTGCTATCTTAATGATCATAACTGAGAGAAATGGCCGACCTCAAACTGGAAACAGATTCAATTAAAATGCCATGAAGCTCCCGGTCTGTTCATTAGGTCTGGACAATAAGGTCTAAGTGCAGAGTACAGGTATGCTGTTTTGTACCACAGCACGGTTCAATTCTGCATTCTGATTGGCTGTAATTCCAATCCTAAGTTTATATTAGTTTATTTTAATGGGCTTGTTGTAATACATTATAGTTTCCATCGCAACGACTTAAAAATACATGTATAATTGGCCATGTGGTGAAGTTTTCACTAAAGAGACATTTATTTAACATTTACCAAAGAAATCTCCAGTTTCAGCTCTTTGTAACTTTGTAACTCTAAGTAACTTTAAAAAAGAGAGAGACTGATGAGGAAACGGCTGTTTATAGCTTCTATAATGTAAGCGATAGCAGGAACGAACCTGTCTCACAGGCATTCCACGACATTAGATGTAACTATAAATGGATAAAAAGTACAACATATCAATCTTTAATAAATTAATAATAAATTGTAATATTTGCCATCTTGCTATTGCTAATCAGCTTTGGGCCAGAAACAGTAATGCTGCTCCATCCCAACGATGCTATGTTGATTATTTTACTGTGACAGCAAGTCACAGTACAGTGATTAAGAGTACAGTATTCACATGTGTAATAATTATTAGTAAGCTGGTGAATCTATTTTCTCTTTTATGTCTGCAGATATCAGTCCTCCAGCAAAGGGTGTAGATCACAGGCATGTGCAGAAAGAGCTCGGTGAGGTCATCGTCCGGCTACACAACCCTGTAGTCCTCAGCCCCACCACCATTCAGGTCACCTGGACCGTAAGTCAGATCTTTCAGTACTTTCAGTACTCAGTGAGTCAGTGGTGAGATGTGGAAATTAAACCTGGCTCTCTCGCTTCATCAGTGAGTCTGAAATCGCTGCATAATTGATATCCAGTAGAAACTCTTTGTCTTTGAAAAGTGCCATTTTGATTAATTGCCAGTACTGACTCAAGTACATTTGGAGGAAGAGAATATGTTCATGACTGCCCTGTCAGTCACACGCAATCTACGTGGAAAAACATCGGCAGCCATCTGGTGCTTCATCAATCAAAAATCGGATTTTCTTCTCGATGAAGATAAATGGTTAAAACATAAAAAATTGAGGTGTAATTAATCGCAGGTTTGTCACTTAAAACGGCTTTGTTCTTTTTACACAGCTTGGGGGGGGTGTGTACCATTTTTGAAACACGGTCTCATGCTTTCAGTTGAAAATCATTCACAACCAAGTGGGTAATGTCACCTTTTCTGAAGACTCCAACATTAAAAATCCAACGTATCACCTCAGTCATTCAAAGAGATCTTTTCTTTAATTTCGGTGGTATTCTTTTGTTACAGTGTTGCCAAAGTTTACTGTTTAGCTGTAGCATTTATGTTTTTTTGACCCCTTGCTACGGTAATACAAGAGAAAAAAAAAAACTAGCGGTCATACCAAATGCATATAAAATTCACTGAAGGGGAAAGGACACAGGAAGTGAAGGAAACAAAAGGGCGGGGCTGTGAGCTGTTTAGTAGGTAAAAATATTTAGTTACTTTATTAAATATTTAGTTATCAGGCTTGCTGTTTCTTTAGCATTGATTTGGGCACATCTAGAAATAAATAAATAAATAAAATATTGGCACCTCTGGATATATTTGCTCAGTTATTCAAGGCTTTTTTTCTCATAAAATTCTGTTAGTATATTTTAGAGGCGTACTATAGGCTTCAAACTTAGAATCGAACCTATACATTTGTTTAGTGTTTACTGAGTACAAGTATATAACAACTCTTGATCGAGGCCATTTTATTTTAATGGCCTCAATCAAGAGTTGTTATATAAGTGTACTGAGTCTTAGTCTCTTGCAGGAACATTCTGGAAACATTACCTTGTAAATCATCGCGCACTGTGACCCTCGGGCAGCCGGGTTTGTTTTCTGTAAGCATCAAACTCTTTAGTATTCCTGACTGAAAAAAAAAAAGTTGGAAAGCTGTGGGGAGGAGAGTTGATGAGAGGAACCATTCAGCTGATTTAATTTGGCTGAAGGGGAGAAAAACAGCTGTTTAATATCTCTGCCTGAAAGCCGAGCTATCGGCTGCCCTCCAGCTGAACAGCCATTATAGTGAGTTATGCCTCGTTATGTCCTTCTCGCTGAAAAATCCCACTCTTCTTCTGAGCTGTGGTTGGCGAGCGAGTCGAAGTGGCCTTCATCGTCTAGTGTGATGTGATAATCGTGCAGATGTGATGTCCGAGTTGTTGTAATAGTTGGGCTTTCTTTTATTGTTACGTGTGCAGGTCTGCTTCGTTGGTCCTCGCTTACTATATCACTGTATACAGATTTATTCATTAATCTTTTGCAGGAGCACCTATACAAGAGATGTGTTATTCATGGAAATCATCCATATCCTACATTTTGCTCCTGCGTTTTTGGAAATTGAAGTCTAAGGAGACTCACTAATATGACACTCAGTTGCTTCAAATCGTATAATTGTCTATGAGCTACTGCAACTTTGTATACCAATTATGCTGTCGTTGTTAGCAATTCCAAAACAAATCCTTAAATTACCCTGTAAAATGAGTTAGCGTGTGTTGGTAGCTGATGCACTGCAGTGGCTGAGCTGCATTACTGGAAGATTTAGCTTCCAGTCCGTGCCTTGAACGTGTTTGGTAAATTTCATCTGCATCCTTGAACACTCACACATAAGTACATGAATTTTTGGCTACAAAACACTTTTACACAACTTTACGAAATGATTGATAAATAAGGGCCAGTGTGTGTGAGAAATTTTGGTACACATTTCTATAAAGACCATATGTATAAGGTATAAATACATTCGTAACATGTTAGGATGCTTTTAAAAGGAATTTTTACACTTTTTTTATAATTGCACATGGAAATGAATTGCACTTAGCAGTGGTTATGAATTATATTGTAAGTTATAGATCCCTAATAATCCCGAAGAACAATGCATATAAGACATTATGAATGTGTTCATTATAGATGTGGCTTTCATAGAAAGCCTTACCAGAATTTTCTCCTTAATTCCCTGGATGTCCTGCTCGTGATCTTGTCTCCTAACTGCGGTTTTCCCAGTCCATGTTGGCCCTAATGATGGCTGATGTCATGCGCCTTTTACAATTCATGTGGGGTGGTTTGTAGGTATTCCTGTGAGGGGTTGCTAAAAGCTTTTTTACTGAAGCGCTCCGAAGTGAACATGGTTTCCTGTAGATGTTAGCTTTGCTAGGGCACTGAGGCTTTTAAAATAAATGGCAAATGCAGCGGTTATATGGCATCATCTATCATATTGGAATAAATAGAATTATTCAGGATTATTGTGCAAAAAAATGTATGAATGACTTTTGTACTTCCTACATCTTTGCCTTTTCCTGTCTGTGTTCACAGGTGGACCGTCAGTCTCAGTTCATCCAGGGCTACCGGGTTTTGTACAGGCAGACGTCAGGGCTGTCCTCGCCGGGACCGTGGCAGACCCAGGACGTGAAGGTTTCCTCAGAGAGGACCATTCTGCTCTCATCCCTGAAGAAAGGCATCGTGTACGAGATGAAGGTTCGACCATACTTCAACGAGTTCCAGGGAATGGACAGTGAATCGAAGACAGCGAGGACCACTGAAGAACGTAAGATGCTATAAATGTATAAATACGTATGGTGTTTTTCATAAGTATTCACCTCCCTTGTACTTTTCCACATTATGAATTGAAATGGACTTTGTTGTGATTTCACAAAATAGCTCCTGAAAATATTAGAGTGGGGAAAAAAATATATAGTTGCCCTCAGAAGTGACAAGATTAGTTGAATGGAGTCGGTCTGTGTGCAATAAAATGTTACATGATCTCAGTGTAAATGAACCCAGAGATTGTTTTCTGGGTCATTTGAGCCCAGAGTTCAGTACAATTGCTGAACCGTGAACGCTGTTTTCGGGCCTGTGTGCGGTCCAGAGATCCGATCCCCGATTTTCTTCAGCCAAACCGTGAAACGGTCCTCCTGAGTCCTCAAGCTATATGTGCTCTGCGCCACAAGTCAAGTAATGGGATTGGTTCAGCTTATCACGTTACTTCCTGTTTCTACTCTACAAAAGCCAGGGAAAGAGTTATTATGAATATCGATAGATAAAAACAGACTCTCATGTCTGTATGCGTGACTAATATCTTTAAAAAAAAAATCAAAAATCAAAAAATCAAATCTTCTAAGGGTAGAAAAATGTGGAAAAGTCCACAAGGCACTGTATATATACACTCTTTGTACTGATTTCATTTTGTTCCTGTTATTATTTTGCACTTTGTATTTGGTTTCTTTTAATATCTGGTGTCGACACCATTCAAAAGCACTTAACACACAGTCTGGGCAGACAGCCGGGATCTGTCGTGCAAGCATATGCCAAGTCCTTTTGGCCGGGTGCTGTCACAACACACGCGGTAATGACTTTAAGGATAAATATTTCTGCTTTTGAAAGATTTCTGGGCTTTAGTGCATACTGCTTGCAGATAGCATTTGTTTGTGTGTAATACAGAGCAATAGCCTTTATTAAAGGATTACTCCAGCGTTTTTCAATCCAATCTATATATAATACATCGGTAGCTTACAGTGTGTGTGATTTCTTTACTTTTCCCTGTACTAAGAAAAGGAAATAATGGACATCTTGTTCACTCTAAACTCAGTTATCTTCTTCTTCTTCTTTCGGCTTTTCCCTTCAGGGGTCGCCACAGCGAATCACCACTCTCCACTTATCCCTATCTT
>CM074929.1:21934016-21945368 GCA_037576815.1 Pangasius larnaudii
AAGAAAGATCAGAGGAAAATGGCTAGATTGGTTCGAGCTGCCAGGAATATAATCACTCTTTACAACCGTGGTGAGCAGAAAAGCATCTCAGCATGCACAGAACATCAAACCTTAAGGTGGATGGGCTACAACAGCAGAAGACCACATCAGGATCCACTCCTGCCAGCCAAGAACAGGAATCTGACACTATCATGGGCACAGACTCACCCACACAAGGTTTGATGTGTTGTGCATTCTGAGATGCTTTTCTGCTCAGCACAGTCGTAACAAGTGCTTATTTGGGTTACTATAGACTTCTTGTCAGCTCGGCTCTGATCTCTCTCATCAACAAGGTGTTTCAGCCTGCAGACCCTCCACTCACAGGATGTTTTTCGCACCATTCTTTGTAAACTCTAGACTTTGTGTGTGAAACTCCCCTGAGATCAGCAGTTCCTGAAATATTCAAACCAACTCATCTGGCACCAGCAGCCATGCCAGAGTTAAAGTCACAGAAATCACACTTTTCCCCCATTCTGATGTTTGATGTGACCATTAACCGAAGCTCTTGACCTGTATCTGCATGACTTTATGCATTGTGCTGCTGCCACATGATTGGCTGATTGTATAAACACACACACACACACACTTTCTGTTCAGATCTGGTGTTTGGGAAATGAGACACGTTTCCACATCAATAAGACGGTGGATGCTGCGATTCGCTCGGTGGTGGTGGGCGGTCTGCAGGCGGGGCTGCTGTACCGGGTGGAGGTGGCGGCCAGCACCAGTGCAGGAGTGGGAGTGAAGAGCGAACCTCAGCCCATCATCATCGGTATGACTAAACACTCCACATCTGCACCAGCTTCTTAACCCAGAACGTACTGACGGAGATTGACTTGAAGCACTTACAGTAGTTTATAAAAAGGAACGATTTTTTTAAGAAGGCATATTAGCCCAGATGTATTTGCTCTCCTTTTGCCGCTTGTTTCCGTTTACTTTTGCTTCGGTGCCCTGAGAGGAAAACTGTGTATTTGATGTCAAAGTTGAGAAAGTTAAAGCCACCATCAGTCTACATCAGGACGAAATTCCTTTTTTATATCACTTTGCAGAATAAAGCATGATTCATGTAATCCGTGACCATTCCTGACTGGGTTGACCCATAACTGATGGTTTGCCCAGTGACATGCCCTTATTTCCCAAATGTCATCCGTACTATCCATCTCGACTCTCGGCCTCAGGGAGATATATCAGCCCATATATCAAGCCTGAACTCTACGTGTGTGTGTGTGTGTGTGTGTGTAGGGAAAGACTTCCGAGATGTGATTGTGAGCGGGGACAAGAATAACAGCATCACGGAGCAGATCACGGACGTGGTGAAGCAGCCGGCGTTCATCGCGGGGATCGGCGGAGCGTGCTGGGTCATCCTCATGGGCTTCAGCATCTGGCTCTACTGGAGGAGGAAGAAGAGGAAAGGACTCAGTAACTACGCCGGTAAAAAAAAAAAAAAAAAGAAAGATAGTTTTGTCCTATTTCTAATTCTCACACAGCGAGACCGGCATGTGGAAGTGTTCACCAGCTCTTAACACTTTGGTCTGGCTCCTGTTCTTGCATTGGCCATCTTATATAAGATCTCTCTCTCTCTCTCACACACACACACACACACACACACACGCTCAGAGACACACACACACACACCCCCTTGAAAGCTGTAGCACTGCCCACTCCAGCCTCTTAACACACACTCTTCTCTGTCTTCTTGTTTTGCAGTTCAGTCGTTCACCTTCACTCCGGCAGGTACTGTTCATTTGTCCCGTCTATCACTTTTCCACTCCGTCCGTCCCTCCTCCACTTCCTCCACCTCTTTCTGAGTTCACTCTTCGTCCCACGGCGTCCCTCATCCTTTAGCCATCTTGTCAGCCATTTTCGTCTCCGGCATCAGTGCACTAATGAAACTAATCTTACTACAACATTTTGGACCTGCGCACTACTAGATTTAGGCAAAGACTTTTAAACCAAGATACTCTTAGGATCTTTTCCTATTTTTGTCATTTTTCAACGTAATAATAAACAATAAAAATAAAATTCATTAATAAATCCATCTTACTTTACAGTAAGGTTCTCTTAACTTAACATCAACATTGTTTATCTGAAAAAGAAAAAGCAAAACAGCTCAACACTTTTACATCTATTCAATCAGCTGCTTTCAATCAGAATTTGTAACTGTTACTATTAAAAAAAAACGTATGTATAAAAAGATATCACTTTACAGAAAAATGTATTGTGACGTAATTTATAACGATGTTGTTTTCATATCGTTATATCGCCCAGTGTTATATGTAGAGGGTGAGTCAAATGAAAATCTTAAAATTGAGACATAAATTAATCAAATTTCCTCCCAGACACTCAAAGTGCAAAAAAAAGATAAGGTTTTCATTTGACTCATTTTTATATAATAGAATATTCATTTTTAATATTCTGAATTTTCTTACTTGCGTGTCAGGTGTTTCAGTAGTGAACACCATCCAGAGCTGTGATGTCATAGTTTTTCTTCAACCACAGAATAAAAATATGATCTAGAAACCTTTTTTTTTTTTTTTTTTTTTATTCCTAGCTGCTGTCCTGGAGTTTTGTTTTGTTGGTTTATTGTAGGAGGAGAAGCGCATGCTGACGTTCCTGCCATCTGACAACGCATTTAGTTTTCAATACAGGTTTCACATGTGGACAACTGATCCATTAAAGAACAACGTTTTGCTGATATTTGTGCATCATTCTGAAGAAACTGATACCTGCTTTATAATATTTTAGCAAGTTTGGCCTGTACGTGTACCGTCTTGTCCGTGTGTGTATGTGTGTGTGTGGCATTCATTTCTTAATTCAGCTGGACGGTCATCTTTCATCCTTTCCCGCTTTAGATATTCATCTTTGTATGTTTTTTTTCCCTCAGCACTCTGAAACGTCTGTGGCTTTGTCTCCAACACCATTAGCTATTCGCTCATAAACACACAGCATGCACTCTTTTAGCGACCAAAACGTTATCATTACCATAGTTTAAAGTACTCTTTCTATCTACCCTATCTGTGTGTGTGTGTGTGTGTGTGTGTGTGTAAAATTTCTACACATCTTCCTGTACTGAGAAAAGAACAGAAAGCACTTAGAATGGAAGTCTAAGAGCAGTTGTTGAATTTCAACTTTACACCACGGCAAAGAAAAAAATCTTGATTCTAATCAAGGTGTTGATTAGTTTTCTGTAACAGCAGCTCCGGTAGTAGTGCAGCTGCAAATCACAGGTTTATATTAACGCACTTGTTTGAATACATTATCTTTTCTGTAGTCACACTTAGCACAACTTACTCAGGGAAATAAATTGATTTTTTTTTAAAAATGTAATTGTTGATATAGTGAAATTTTCGGTAAGCAGACATTTATTTGGGATTTATGGAAGGAGTCTCCAGTGTCAGCACTTTATATTATATTATATATATAGTGCAGTCAGGAAAGTCTTCAGGACAGAGGAATGTATGCTTTGTGCTTTCTCTGTGGTTCTTTTTTTTTTTTTTCCTTATTAACTTCTAAAACGTTAGTGAGGGAACGACTTCCACAGTATTAAAATGTAACTTGAAATGGATGAGAAATGTGTTGTTTTGTGATGTTTCATTCTTTATTTAAAAAAAAAATGTTAATTATAATAGAAATTGCTGTGGTATAAGAGGAATAAAACACTCCATTCTGTAAAAAGAATCAGCTTTGGGGTGGTTACAGCAACAGTTACAGTAACAGAGGTTGATCATTTTCCTATAGTCATGTCCTTATATATAAAACACAAGTTTTAAGCTCTAAAACAATACAGGTCTTCCAATAATGATACATTCTTCCATTTGAATAAGCAGTTCAATCTCAGAAAGGATTTTTTTTTTATTCTGCATTTGTGACTTAAGATTAAAAACACATTTCAGCATTTACACAAAGACTCGGCTTACGCAGGTGTTTAGGTTCAGATGTATTTAACAATATGGCTTCTGCCTTTGTTATTCTCTGGCTTACAAAAAGAATAGCACTTCATCCAGCATAGGCTTTTTTTTTCTTTTCTTTTTTTTTTGTAGGGACTTGTAAAAAGTCTGAAATGACCATAAGCAGGAAAAGATGTTCCATCTATCAGACTAAGCCTGAACATTGATGGAATTTTAATGGTCTGCTTGTGTCCTCCTGCACTAATTCCTTATTAAATGAAAGTAAAGTGCATTCATATCGAACTGAGTGCAGCAAAGTTGACAATGTGTCCCTGTGGAGATAGGGACCACACAGACACACACACACACACACACACTTACACACGCACACTTACACACACACTCTCAAAGACAAATGTGCAGGTATTTGTCTGTATGATTAGTTCACATTCTGCATTTGTGGTAAGAACTATTCTTGAGGGGGAAAAAAAGAAAATACACGACTTGCACAATGCTGTTATTTTCATCCAGATGAGTAAGAAGGAAATTTTAGCATCTTCCAAACATAACCTTGGCTGCAGATGATCTACTGATGGGCTCACTATAGACCGCAGAGCAGGGACTCTTGTGACACCCACTTTTAGCACTGTCTCGACCCTTGTGGGGTGTTAATTTCTATTTTAATTAGAAATGAAAAATGACATTTTGTTTTGTAATGTAAAACTGACTCAGGGTATTTAATGCAAACATTTGAGCTTGTTATTAAAAGTAACTGTACATTAGACTTTTCCAGGGGGGGAAAAAACCCTGGAATTTTTATTTGTAGATTAATTGTAAAACAGTTTTTTTTTAAGTTATTCACCTAGAAACCAAGGGGGATATAAACTTGTGTACTAAACTGTATATAAGAAAACTGCAGCACAGATACATTTGTTTTGAAAATTCCATATCTGTAAAGAACACTATCTAAATAAATGGTCAAAAAGTATGGGGAAAAAATCCCAAAGTGCTATTTTTCCCTATCATGCTCTCATAAATATCACCTGTACTAGCTTCTGGACATTAGTTCTAATAACTATAATGATTTTCTTTTTTCCCTCTCTCTCTCTCTCTCTCTCTCTCTCTCTCTCTCTCTTTCTGTCTCTAACCTCAGTGACGTTTCAGAGAGTTGATGGAGGATTGATGAGCAACGGAAGGTACGTTTCTTGTCACTTGTCCCTGCTTATTATTTGTATTGTATTACACTACAGAATTTTACATATTCCTTGCATTATGATAATTAGCTAATGAAAACAGTGAGTTGTTTTGTTAGCTGTTTGAGAAATCCTTGCATGGATAATTATATTCATACATACTCTCAAATGTGACTGTATACTATTATTGAATAACAAGGAAATCTGAAATAATTCATGTTTGGATGATCACAAACGATAATATTTCTAGCTGCACACTTCCCTTAATATTCAGAGAAGCCAACTGTTACAGTTAAGCTCAGCATTTACAATTTACGTCTCCTTGCACTGGTGATACGAGAAACGCCTGAAAGCTATGCTTTTCTGCTTTTTCAGCTAAAGGAACAATCAACAGACCAAAAACAAATAAATACACTTGCTGGTAAAGTCAGTTCACTAAAGGGGAAAGGACATGTCAAGCGAAAGGCATGTTTGTTCTGTTGTTATTAAATTTAATTTTGCAGCAACTTCATCTATGTAAAAGATGACCTATGAACTTACAAAAGTTGGTCTCAGCCAATAGAAAAACAAGTAGGTGAGGCCTTTCCTGTTTGGTTGTTAAAAAAGATGGAGGAGCTGCTAGTAATCAAGTAGCACACACACTGAACTTCTGCTTCACTTTTGCTTGGTGCACATCCAGGGAGATTTAAAACTAGCTTGCTAACATTATTCGTACGGTACATTTACTGCAAAAGCACACCCTCCAGAAACATATTGTTCATCTGTATTGTTCAACTCAACAGTATCACATGATCAGCTATTAAAAAAAAACCCAGAGTGTTCATATTTGAGCCAGCAAGTTTAATTTGTTTGATATTTTCTTTTTAGTCCCTGAGTAAAAGTGCAAAGGTCAATCGCAAGGTCAAATCTTGACGATGTTGCAGCAATTGGCCATGCTGTCTGGGTGGGAGGGGCATACTGTCTGTCTCCTGTCAATCACAGTGACACCACCCTATCGTTGGCGTCTGTGAGCTCAGGTGTGTGAATGAAGGCGGATAGCGGACAGTGGGTTACATCGCAGCATGCAGTATGAGTAGCAGGTCGAAAAGATGCGGTTGGCTGGCTTCACGTGTCTCAGAGGAAGCACGTGTCGGCCTTCACCCTCCCCGGGTGGGAGCTGTCATACGATAAGGGAGAGCTGGCTGATGCATGTGACCGAACTGGGGAGAAAATGTAAATTTATACAAAAACCCATAAATAGATAACATAAAAACAGTTCTTGCTAGGAGATGAATAATTGTTGGACCTGCCTGGTCTAGCCTAGCCTCGCAAATCACTGATTTTATAGCCATATGTTTGATGTATGTTCAAATACACAATCAGCGTATAGCAGCAGAAGGTTCAAGGTTCCTTTGTATAGCTCCTGATTGTGTGTGTTCTGGCTCAGAACCCGGCTCTGTCCTAGCATGCGGCCGTTTCATGCAACGACGTTCATCAACCACACGCTATTTCCACATACATCAACCAGGGCTCTAATATCGATGTATGACTGATGGATCTCGGGATAAGAGCTGCCTGTTTGTGTAGCCTGCATAACATGAGGAACACACACACACACACACACACACACACACACACACACACACACACACACACACATATCTCTGCACATCTCCCTTCACAGCCGGCTGGTCTCTCTCATAAATCTCACCCCCAAAAAGAATTAGCAGAAACAATTTAAGCAGAGACGGGTTTTATTTTATCATTTGTCACGGCGCCCCCTCCCCGTAAGGCCGAGGCGGACCCCTGCAGTGATAAATTTGCCTGTCAACCCGCCGAGGCAGCAGGGATATGAGCATGTGTAATAATGTAAAAATAATTACCCTGGGGAGAGGCACGCCGACTCGGATAACCCCGCCGGAGCTTTCCAGCAGACACGGCCTGCATTTCAGTGCAGGAGAAAAACCCACGAGGTTCATTTGAATGACACCAGTTACTCAGATCCTCTGGAGAAGAAGATCCAGAGATGCTCACTACAGCCTTTATTATACCTGACTGGCTAAATCCACTCGAGAGCTGATCTAAAGTGTGTCTCAGATGCCGACGAGGCTTGTTTACCTAACCACTTGTCGACCTTTTTTTTTTCTTTTTTCTGAAAGCTTATAACAATATCGGGCCTTGAATGAGCTCAACACGTACATGAATTTTATAAGTGAATAAATTATGGGAATCATTCTATAATGACCACCTACTTCCATCAGAATAATTGTAAACCTCTTCAATTGCGTGAAATTACATATTACAAATTCAAATTAAAACTTTAATAAGTATTAAATTAAAAATTTAAATTTAAAGGCATACACAAGAAAATGGGTGAAAAGCGATTAAAAATAGCACTGGTGTTAAAAGCATCACTTCACCAGCGAAGTTACCCCACCCACGTTAGCGTAAATGCATTGAATTTGTGAAGTAGCAACCACATTAGCAATATTCTGGAGTTAATTACACTTAGAGAAAACTTCGAGCCCCAGATCTGTTGAAATGGATAACACACAGGGCCACTCAAACAAGGCAGGAGATGCTGCTAAACTGAGGCTAATGCTAGCAGGAACAACTTGAAATTGAGCTAGCATACACAAAGATACATCAATGTAGAGAATGTGACTGAAACAAAAAGTGTTTGAAGGACAACAAACACACTCACTGGTTAAAACTGACTTTTTTTTTTTTTTTTTGCTAAACACACTACTATTGTAGTTCTGTAATCGTTCTTGCTCTAGAAGGCTAAGCTGTTTTTTTTTTTTTGCTAAGTTTGTTTTGCTAAGTTGTTTTGTTACCACTGCAAAACAGGTCTTACATCTGTAGTGACGTAGCATTAAAATTACATTTAACATGCAAACACCTTGGTCCATGTAGTCAATATGTAGTTCGCTATGTTGAAAAGATCTCACAGGATCTCGAAGTCCAGATGTTCAGTGGATGAGCGTCGGTGCATCATTGGGGAAGGAGCGACCATTTGTTACGTCCCCTGTTTATTGCATTAATTAGACAATAGCAAATGAGTCCACGTCTGTTTTTTTTTCCTCCCTTTATTCCTCATTGGCTGTGTCCAAATTGCTCTAACTGAACAATTACCCTTAATCGATCACAGAATAAATGATTCATGGAAGATGAATAGGCGGCAGATTGGTCAGGCCTGGATACCTCGATTTTGGCTGCCAGATTATGTTTGCTTTTCTCTTTCTCTCTCTCTGTCTCCCTCTCTCTCTCTCTCTCTCTCTCTCTCTCTCTCTGTTGCTCATCTTACTTTAGAAATCCGGACACTTTGGTTAAACACGGCTTTTATCATAGTGTACCAACAGATAAGTGTGCACTCACGTATTAAGGCTAAGTGACAGCATCCTCCAGTCGATGTAAATCTAAAAAGGAAATGCATGTCTCAATGTGGCTTAAGTGTAAACTAATATGCAGGCTTTTAGTCCAGCCTCGGTCTCTGATCTCTCCGTATGTGTGTGAGTGTAAGTGTGTGTGTGTGTGTGTGTGTGTGTGTGTGTGTGTGGGGCCCCACAGAGCCGCTCTGATTTATGAAGTGGCTTTGGGATTAATATTGCTCGCCCCACTTGTTTATGGTTCCTCTCACATATGTGCTCCTGAGACAGTATTTCAGGCGAGAGCATGCATCTCACAGCCTGGCAGGAGAAAAAAATAGCTCTAGATCAAAATCTACACCCTGCCAAGGCCACTTCAGCTGTCTTCCAAAGGGATGATTCGAAGCCTTGGGATGATGCACACTATACTGTCCGATTTTGCTTTAGGAAACATCACCCACAGTCATATTTCACAATCTAATCAGCCCTTTGCTAGAGTGCTAGAGGTGACGAATGCAAGGACAGAGCAAACATTTCTACTGTCAACATCATCATCATCACCACCCAGACGCCATCAAATGGCCTCTCCGTGGGGAATTTGTGTGTATGCGTGGAGCAGTTTAGTGGACCGGATGCGGCAAAAAAAAAAAAAAAAAGGAATCCTTCCTTCCTTGCCTCATCAATGATTGAGAACTTGTTTGACTATTTGCACAGAGGGATTACCGAGACTGAGAGATTGCGTGGAGAAAGGTTGGGTAAATGAGAGGAAAAGATGAGAGGACGGAGAAAGAATGCTTGATTAAACAAGGAAGCTGAGAATTAAAAATTGTCTAAAAGAAGGACAAAGGAGAGAATTTAGAGATCGAATGCAAAAGAGGCCAGATATCAGTGTGAACAAGTAGGAAGGTAAAAATGGAGAGCGAGAGAGAGAGAGAGAGAGAGAGAGAGAGATGCAGACAAAAGGAGAATGAGTGACACGGTATAGTGACAGCTGAACAAAAGGGAAGCAGAAATAGGTAGATGTTGTAATGATAGACAGCATGAAAAAAGAAAGAGCTAGAGAGAGAGAGAGAGAGAGAGAGATAGCAAGAATGGTGCAGGATGGTTTCTCAGACAAAAGAATAGAAGGATAAAATACAGGGTGTATAATGAGGGGTCGCAGTGGGGTAAAAAAAGGCTCACGTGTCTAATGCGGATGCACAGCCTTCATTTTGAGTGACTTACCCCTCCCTCTGAGCCCCGGGGGTCTGTTTTGGCATTCAGCTGCCATGTTGTGGGGCTTTTAGTCTGTCAGGACCCTGATACCCTCACAGCTCTCATTAAAACCCGAGACAAACCGGCAGCCGAGCTTCCATTACCTGCCTATTGCCTCCGGGTCCATACGCTAACACACAATACCCCCAAGGGGTTGGAGGAGAGGAGCACTGTGGGGCATCACACACACTGGCAGAGGAACAGAGCTCTGGGCAGGAATGATGGACAGAAAGAATTTCAGTTTTTTTTGTTTTTTTTTTTCATAAACGCATCACTGGGTTTAGTCTTTAGTCCTAGCTGTCCTAACACAGTGTCATCGACCTCCTTCCTGATAAAAGAGAAGGAAAGACAAAAACTGACCAGCGTAACAGCAGATACCTCGAATATAAGTCTCTCACTCCTCTCCTCCTTCCTATCCTTCCATTTCATCTATCTTTCTTTATCACATTGTTGTTGTTGTTGTTGTTGTTTTTTTTTGCTTTGTTAAAATATAAGGTGTTGCTACACAACGTGCAAACTGTGTTGTTAACAAAATAATCAACATCAGGGTAGTGTGATGCAGAGGAGTTACTGTTACTGCTACTGTATATTTGTTAATTAGACAACGGCATGTCATACTTTGTGTGTGTGTGTGTGTGTGTGTGTGTGTGTGTGTGTGTGTGTGTGTGTGTGTGTTGCTCAAAGTAACAAGCTCTGATGAAGGGAGCGTGTGCTAAAGTGGCCATAATGGCCCCCTGCATTCACCCATGACAGGTTAAACTCTTAATGAAGGCCTTTATGACACACCATGTGGGGGGAAACTCAGCACCTGTTCAGTGAAACCCCCTACACACACACACACACACACATACACACTTGTGGGGTACAATGGGGAGGATATACTACATGGAGAGCGATGGAGCAGGACAGGAAATTTCAGGAATCCCTCTGAGAAGCATTAACCTCTTTAGACGTACATTAAGACATTTCCTTTCTGTTTTGGAAATTAACTTTATGCATCATTTCAACATATATGTATATATCAGTTAGTCCTAGAGTGTTTATATTTAGTTTAACTGCACCGGGACATTTCACTGTGTGTATCCCTGTGTGTATCCCTGTGTGTATCCCTGTGTGTATCACTGTGTGTATCACTCAGCTCGTCTGTGTTCACCATGTAAAATTTCACTTCCTAGTTCAAAACAGTTACTACAGTAGAGTTAGTGACGTCATCAGCAGACATGGCAAACAATACTTTTCAGGAATAAAACTTTTGACTTCAAATATGAAAG
Source organism: Pangasius larnaudii (assembly GCA_037576815.1). Taxonomy (NCBI): domain Eukaryota; kingdom Metazoa; phylum Chordata; class Actinopteri; order Siluriformes; family Pangasiidae; genus Pangasius; species Pangasius larnaudii. The sequence goes on from CM074929.1 coordinate 21,945,005, forward strand.
TTCGTCAGATGAAGATGATACGGCTCGATGAATTTTACCAGAAATTACCAGAATTTTACAATGAATTCTACTAGAAGCTCCTTTAACAGGAATGTATATATAAATAGGAGCTATCTAGCCAGCTAGCCGACAGCATGGGTGTAGCTTCTTCTGGATCTGTTTCTGCTAGTGGAGCAAAAATAATGTGTCTGAAATGTCAGTTACTTGATATTAATTTCTTGTTAATAGAACTGTTGTATAAAAACAACATCGCTCATGCGATATAGCTTAAGTATATATTCGTATATTCATCTATCGTAAAATATCACTGTGTGCCACAAACAAATCTAAATCTGTAACAGATAAATAATAATAAATAAATCAG
>CM074929.1:21954171-21967336 GCA_037576815.1 Pangasius larnaudii
AACATTTAATTTCATTATTTTTGAAGGCATCTTTGCTCTACAGCATTTCTTTGCATGTGCCTAAGACTTTTGCACAGCACTGTAAATCGTGACTTTAGCATTATTCAATCATTCTTCACCCAGATAGAAATTTATAATACTTAAGTCTCGAAATGTCAGGCACAAAAAAGAGTCACACCTTGGCTGATCGACTTCATTTGGTGGAGGTGGAAAGATTTTTTTTCCCCCTTTAACCTCAACAAGTGTCTTAAAAAACAAAACCTTTTTTCTGCCAGGCCCGGACAAGGGTTTTATTAGAAAACCTACGAAGCAGACAAATCCAAAGGGCAAAACAGAACCAGGATTGAGAGAGAACGTTGGCAAACATTCTTCTAACTCGATCATCTGACTCACTAAAGTAGACATCAGGAAACTAAACACACAGGAACAAACCAGGTTACAGAGGAAAAGGCTTCGGGGGAGTCTAGGTGCAAGACTTCGCAATGAACTGAAGCTGGTGGTGTGTATTTAAAGCTTGAGTTAACAATCTTAGGACCAAGAGTAAGTGTACTGGTCATGTGATGAGTCAGGTGACTGGTCTTCACTGACATTTCGCGATAAACAGTCGTTCCTTTACCATCCTCTCTTTTTTTTTCACTCTGTTGAAGGGAATAGGGAAAAAAACATTGTTATGTTACAACGTAAACTCCTCTGTTCTGAATATGTCTGAAAATGTAAAGTTACAGCTTCGCCTCTGACTGGTTCAAAGCGCTGACACTGGAGACTCCTTCCATACGTGTAATAACATCTCCTCACAGTCAACTACACCATATCAACAATTTCAGTTTGTTCCCTGTGACAGGTTTAATCCATTTATGCGTAGCATCTCTGTGTGTGTGTGTGTGTGTGTGTGTGTGTGTGTGTGTGTTGTTACTATAAACACGATAATCAGCACCTTTTGGCCAATCAGAATCCAGAATTCAGCAGTGCTGTGGTGTAATACATTTTAATAGCTATCTGAAACACGTCCACACTAAACTCAGACTGACTCTCATCCCCGGCCCTCTCATCCTTCAACGCTTACTACTGACAGTAAAACTCATGTACTGAATTATTATTACTGTCGTTTATAGAATCGGAGATGACATCTCGTCTTCCTCTCTCCGTCTCTTTCTCTCTTTTAGTGAAACCACAAGCCAGAGCCTTGAATCATGGCAAAGATTAAATGTTGTGGAATTGTAGAATACACCCCAGTTAGGACTCAGGGGTAGATTTAGATGAAAAATGTTCCAGCCATTTAAGAGAAAGAATTGCATTTATCTTACATAAAAAAAAATATATCAAAATATCATAGAATGTGAACCTGAATCAATTTGGATCAGTTCTACGATCATGAGTGATGTCAACTAAACAGATCTGAACATTTGTAATAACATGCATCATATTACGGTACGTGATGTTATTATCTTGTGCCTTGGTGGTATTTTCAAGATAAATGCTCTTACATGAAATTAGATGGAAAGGAGTCAGAAAATGCAGTGCTGTATATCGTTACACACAGCGTTATTGAAAGCACTTGTGCCTCAGGAAAACCAATCTGGTCCATTTACTGTGGAAGTCTGAGCAAAGAAGATATCTCTCCCCCCTGTTTCAGTTTCAGATGGCTTAGAGAGAGAGAGAGAGAGAGAGAGAGAGAGAGCTACTGGGTTGAAAACTACAAGATTGAGAGGATAGCTGAGGCATGCATTTGCATTTACAAAGAGCGAGGCCATAGGGCAAGTTGCTCTTGATTGTTTCCCAAGCTAACACGTGCACTCAATTTGTTCGCCCCGGGACATTTTACCTTGCTATCTCAAATAATTAGGAGATATGTGGCTCTACAAACTCGTAACGAATGAAATTTTAATTGCGGATGCATCGTGCAGGCGGATTACATTTCGATAAGAAAGAGAGTGATGTCAGAAGTAGGTCATATCTCAGAGGCTGAAGAAAATTATGAATATTGTGAAGGAGAATTAATTGTTCTCGATGATCTTATAGGTAACCATTTAATGCACGGCTCCCCTTTTTAAACACAAATAATTCTAGGTATTAAGCAGGTAAGTTCAGTTCAGTGTTATTTAAAAATCCAAATCCGTAACGATAATGGCGAGGAAAACTCCCTGAAACCACGTGAGCAAGGAACCTTGAGAGGATCCAGAATCAAAAAGGAACCCGTCCCCTTCCAGAGTTGATTATTTTCCTGCAACAGGATGTCCCAATGTGTTTTATTCCTCTTATACCACAGCAATTTGGAGTTAATAAGGCAGCATGTTATGTTACAGAGAAACCTCAATGCAGAAACTCCTCTGTCTGCTCAGTCTGTTTGCCCCAGGATATCTTCCCATTGCTTTATCATATAATTAGGAGATTTGTTCCTGTATTTGTTTGATAAGCAAGATACTACACAGATACATCTTGCCTTCTTAATCTTAATACCTACAATGCATTTCAGTCCCATCTTTTATTTTTTTATGCTGAATAGCTAAAACCCGTCATCCCACCTGCTGCCAGGAGAAAACATATCCAGGGGTTTCCAACTAAAAATTCCAGGTCCAGCTTCCTAAAATTCCTTCCTAACAAAGGTCCGGATAAGCGAGTAACATGTCTGAGCGGTGACAGCCCTTACCTTGGCAAGTGGAAATATCTTGAATATAGTCAAATTTATCTAGTATTTCTTATTATAAGATTACAATAAACCATACATAAGATTATTTAAATTTCTAAACTTCTATTTCTAGACATTTTTACAGATTTCAAGCTTTAAATTTTCTTATTCTATTGGCAGATCATTTGGTTTCTGTCTAGAAATAAATGTTTAATATTAGCAAAATGAGCTGCCAATAGAACAAGACTGTAAAAATGTCCAGAAACAGGATTAATAATCTTATATTTAGCTATACTGTAATTTTATAAAAGGAAATAGTAGATACATTTGACTATGTTCAAGTTATTTCCACTTGCTAAGATGTCATTTTCTGCACTGTTTAATGTGTAACTGGTAATGTTCACAGTTTTGTTTTACCGGTGCGTTGACTAAAGTCACAGGCCATTTTTTTTTTTTGGCTTTTTTTCTTTACACAACTCTTTTTTGTGCAAGCTATGTCGTCACTTCGCTAATCAGGCTGGAGAAGTTAAACGAAGTGAAAAATCTGTGGAAATCTGTGAAAACTCTTTCCTTTCAGAGCTAATGTCTCTAGCCCAGTAGCTAGTGTCTGGTCCGATGAGCTGCCTTCAGCTAAATAATTAATATAAACATACGTGATTAGATACACGATTGGAAGCAAACTTGATACAGTATTCCTGCAAAAGCTAGCTCCAACGCTAACTGTAACCTGAATCATTCAAACTTTTCATCCAACATGCAAATTAGTATAAATTTGCTAGTCTGAAAATGCTAAAACATCTTTGTGGCTCAAATATTAACCCAGTATTTGGACGTTTCTGCCACAATTAATACTTGGAAGCTAGAAGGGAGCTGAGAAAGAAAAGATTAGCAGCTCAGCTACTTTATTTTGTCCTTATTTTAGCTAAACAAATCAAGTAAGCATTCAATACACTACAAAGGTACTTTATTTTCTACAGGAACTCAGTAAGTAGGCCATGGATTTGAAAGCATGAGTCAGGGATAGCGGAAAGAACCAGGAGAGAAAGCAGTGATGGAGAAAGCCAGGGAAATAAAAGGAGAGGTGAAAACTCAGATGTCAGAGCTGCTGAATAGAGCAGATGGATGAATATGTGGCGTGTTCTGCTCTTATAGAGTCCTTCCTTGTTGAAATGCATGAAATTCTCAGTTAAAATGCTTCTGATGCACAAGTGAAGTCTTTCACGGTGCTCTCGTGTTTTGACACATCGCTCCTGAGTGCCTCCATCTCAATTCAACTCAGCTAATAAAACTCAACTTCGCACTCGCGCCAAACTAAAGATCTGTCCTTCATTTCCAGACACAGCCCTTTGAGTCGCAGCCTGGTGTTTGGCATCGAAGGCTTCTCGGTTAATTCGCTTCCTGCCAGCATCGGCTGTAATTTCAGCACCGGGCCAAGCTCCTCAGCAGTGTGCTGTTTGCAATATTGATGTTCACCAGAGAGAGAGAGAGAGAGAGAGAGAGAGAGAGAGAGAGAGAGATGTGGACAGAGGAAGTGAGGCAGTGATTGAGCGATCACGCCATCTCTCCATTTATTGGCCGAAGCCAAAGTGTCGCCCAGAGGAGCGATTAGGAAACTCAATTACTTCCCCCACTCCTCTTCCGCTGTGGCCACTAGCGCCTCCGGCCTGTTGCTATTTTTTTTTTTATTACTAGAATGCTTTATTCATCTTCGTTTGACACCTCCAACTCAACCCTGAATGCCTGTGGAACAATAGCGCTCCGTCAACGAGGAACTCCGCTCTCTCGGACAGCGTTACTCTCTAATAGAGCGCAACACAAACGTCACATCTCTACATGACAAATCTGCTTTTACCTGCTCCCGTTTTTAGCTCTTTCTCTCTTTCTGTTCCTCTCTCCAGGCCTGGGAAAAGTATCGAGGAATTGTACTTAAGCAAAAGTGAAAATCTTACACTGTATGGCCAAAAGTATGTGGACACCCGACCATCACACTGATGTGGTTCTTCCACAAACTGTTGCCACAAAGATGAAAGCGCACAATTGTATAGAGTGTCTCTGTGTGCTGTAGCATTACAGTTTCCCTTCACTGGAACTAAGAGGCTGAAACCTGTTCCAGCATGACGACGCCCCTGTGCACAAAGCGAGCTCCATGAAGACATGGTGTGTGAAGGTTGGAGTGGAAGAACTCGAGTGTCCTGCACACAGCCCTGACCTCAACCCCACTGAACACCTTTGGGATGAACTGGAGCGCCGACTGTACCCCAGACCTCCTCGACATCCCAACATCAGCGCCTGATCTCATTAATGCTCTTGTAGCTGAATGAACACAAATCCCCACAGCCGCACTCCAACATCTAGTGGAAAGTCTTCCCAGAAGAGTGGAGCTTATTATAACAGCAAAGGGAGAATAAATCTTTCAACAAGCACATAAGGGTGTGATGATCAGGGTGCAAAAACAGAAGTGCTGAACATCTATAAAAACGTTAGCAAATGAAAATAGCTTGTTTCCTATGATACGATTACAAATAAACCAAATAAACGAGTATTAAACCTGTTTCAAGACATTTAATCATTTCAAGCTTTTAAAGCTTGAAAATGAGAAGAAAAAATGTTTAGAAAATAGATCAATTTGACTATTTGAGATGTCATTCTTTGCATTGCTGTAGAGTGAAAGTCAAAAAGTATCTACATTTAAACATACTCAAGTATTCAAGAGTAAAAGTGAATTTTGTATCTGATCCGAAATGAATAATCTAGACATGATTTTTTTTTAATCTTATTAAATATTTATTAACTTTTCTGCAAGCTCAGAGAAACCTAGATTTTGGTGAGCTAATTTTTAATAACCCTGTTTGCATTAATAAGGTGGCATGGGAACATGGGAAGTGAAGGAGAGCAAAATCCAGCAAAGGAGAACGCTAGCTCAAAGCCCAGTTAGCACAGTTGTGCACAGTTTCATTAGATATTGATGTGAATTTGATTGGATGTCCCTATTTAAAAAAAAAAAAAAAAAAAAAAAAAAAAAAAAACTATTTTATATAATCAAGAACTTAACAGTAATAGGGCAAGAAAATATCTCAAGGCATTTGAGGTACTTTTAACTTTTTTTTTACTATTTAAAAAATTTTGAGTACTTCGAAGGTCAAAATAAGATTTAGAGATAGAAAAAGTACTGAGAAGTTACACTTAAGTGAAAGTATAGACAATGGGTCAAATTTTTACACAACTTTAATTCGAGAGTACTGAACCGTTGAAGTTAATGTCATGTTTTTGCTTGAGAAGTAACTTTTATTACTTATCTGAAACTAAGCAGCTACGCCATTTTGTAAGTTTGCTGCTTGTGTGCATGAGTAACGCTACATAGTTTTCTCATGAATTAATCAGAAATAAAATATCATCAAATAAACAAAACGATATTTGCCGTTAGCTAGTATCTGACTTGCTGCCTAGCCAGTTACGTTTATAGCTACTGGAACTGATGCTAGTCTAACCTGGCGTTAGCAAAGAAAACGCACCAGTTAATGTTAGCAAGTTAGTGAAACCTCCCTCAGTATGCCTATGGATGGAGTTTATGCCTTTCAGGGAGGTAAAGGAGACGTTGTATTTTATACGAGTCTTTGCTAACTTCAGCATATTGAAACGTTTTACTGAGGTAGGGCCAAAATGCTCATCCTCAAGATCAACACAGTGGCTTAACCATATTCAAATGCACACGGATAGCTATAGCGCTAACTACATTGTGGAGCATGAGAAATCACGGCACATGGCGAATTGTCATGATATCGATCGTTTTTTTCCTACAGAAAGGAACTTGATTGGATTCTTGAAACTGACTGATGTTTAGAGTACAGTCATTAATGAGATGAGAGAAGGAGAGATTTATAACAAGTACTTTTATTAAGGTCTAATAAAAATTTAATGTTTATCCTCGGAAAATGTAAGTAAGAGTTTTCGATTTCAATAATGCTTATGTAAAGTATAAATATGCCAAAATAATACAGAAACAGAGTACAGTTACATGAATATTTTCCACTCCTGGTGAGATCTGAATACAGTAAACACCCCATCATCATGGAATGACTTAAAGAAACATTTCAAGTTTTGAAAAGAAATCAAAAACAGTTCATTGAAGATTTTTTTTTTTTTTTGAGGAGTTAATTTATAGCCAGTGGTCTGGCGTAGTATGAAATGTCTGGGTGCAAACCGCAGCATGCAGCGCCGCCCGAAAGCAAACATTTTTAGCCACCGAGAGCAAATATAGATCACTTGCAAGACGAAAGGCAGAAGATGACAGATTCCAGCTCCGTGCACGTACTGCTTTTGGATTTGGCTACGTCAGGGAAAGCTATTTTACGCTCGACTAGAGCCACGGGAGGAGAAACATGCAGAGTTAAGCGGTCGTGTGTAACACGTTAATCATTTCACCTAATCAATCCTGCCACCTCTGCAGCACTGAGGCCAGATATCCAGACGTTCACATTACAAGCTGTATTTCTCACTTCTGATCTGTTCTGCCTTGACGGTTCGCATTTGTGTTTGGCCTGTCGTGTGTGTCATTACTGTGGACGTACATCTGTCTTGAAATGACCAGCGCACACATTATTTTAACGAAGGCTTGACGGGTTGTTTTGCGAAACAGTTTGTCATTGCTGTAGCAAAACACAAGAACCAGCAGCACAAGCGTTCATCTAAAAAAAATCATTTACTCTGAAGTTCAGCTCAGAAGGTGTGAGAAAAGGTCAGATGAAGAGCTTGTGCAGTTTTTGCATCCGGCACTTCTACATTTTTTTTTTTTCTCGGTTAGCTGACTAGCTGAAATAATCATTGTAAAAAAAAAATAGTTAAATCTTAAATGATTAAATTACGGCAATTTCTCAATTAGAGTCACATGACCATGTATAGGATAAGAATACCAAGCTGAAGCGTAGCTAGGATCACCTATTAACGCATTCATCTCAAGTATTGTGTGTGTGTGTGTGTGTGTGTGTGTGTGTGTGTGTGTTTACAGAGCTATGAAAAAGAATACACACTTAGCTCTCATAACTTCAGTTCTCTGAGTGCATATGTGTGCTATAATCTAAAAAGAACTACTCCATGCTAATGTTTTAAACATGTTCATACTTGGCCCCGGACTCTCTGAGCAATTATATACAGTATGTCACTTCTACTTTACACTAAGTATTTGCAAAATGGTGCACAGTATGTATTTTATTATCCTTTATTTTATTTAAATAGTGTGTCTAAGCTCCACACTGGTTCGGGTGAAACGTTTCAGTCCTAGATGGTCACTTATATTCAAAAATAATTTTGAATTTGAGTTGCGTTCACTAGCAATTGAACGCCTTCTTAATACTTCGAATTTTTTTTTAGAGTTTTCTTCGCTACTACAGACTACAAAATGACTTTTATTTTGCATTTATGGAAGGAGTCTGCAGTGCTAGAGGCAAAGCTGTAACTGTAAGTTTTCTGATATCTTTGAGACAGAGGATTTTAGACTTTCTGGTTCCTCAGTAACATGACAAGCTGCTTTTTTTTTTTTTTTTTTTTTGATGTTCCACAACAATAACGTGTCGATCTTTAATAAATAAATAAAAATTTATTTATTGGCAAATCACTGATTCATGTTTTGTAACAACACAGTACAGAGTGTTTTATTCCTTTTATATGCCATGTACAGTGTAAGTGAAGAAATTCGGTTACGAAGCTTGATCTTAAAAATGGAGTTGTTTGTCAGTCTCTGTGCTGCACTCTTTTCTTTTCTTTTCTTTTCTTTTCTTTTCTTTTCTTTTCTTTCTACTTGGTCGTGTCTTGTTTTGAAGGCAACAGAAATGAAATAAGCTGCCACACGCTTCCACTGGAGCTACAGCCTGAGCTGATGTGCAGAAGGCAGACATATTCCACCCTCCTTTCATGGGAGGTATTGACAGAGGAGAGGAGGACAGGATGCTGTGCAGCCATTTGTCTCTTTGTCTCTCCGCCTGTCTATTCTTTATAAACCTCTGAGTTCAATCAGTCGCTCTGAAGCCTCTTTTTCATGCCCAAGCCTCAGGAGTGCTGTTGTGACAGAAAGCTGGTGCCTTGAAGTGCAGATAAACTCTGAGTGAGATAAACTGAAAGGGGGGAAAAAATATTTCAGGTGTCACGCGATTGTGAAATTTGAATTAGCCCTGGGAATTGGAGAAGTGTGTGAAGCTCTGACAGAGCACAAGCACATGCAGATCGTCTGATCATGTTTTATTCTTCCATTTTGGTTTTTCTTTCTGTCTTGTTTTTAGGTGGAAAAGGAGGGAAGAAGAAAAAGACCAAAGTAGGAGCCAAATCCACAAAGACCAACGGCTCCAACTGGGCAAACGTCCCATTACCACCTCCTCCTATCCATCCTCTACCAGGCACAGAGCTGGAGCATTACAGCACCGAGCACCATGAAGGAGGAGGGTAGGACTGACGGAGAAACCTCCTCTTTTATCTTTTATTAACATACGGATACAGCCGTCTCCAGAATTATTGGCACCCTTGGTCAAAATGTGTTAAAAAGTGTTACAAAAATATGTTGTTAATTCACTTCATCTCAAACTGCAATTGGAGTACATTTATTCTAGAAAAAAAAAAAACCTCTTCAACAAACTCATGTCTCACAATTATTGGCACCCCTGCAAGTCAAAGTTTATAACAGCCATGCACTTTGGATATTGTAGTCTTTTCTCCCTCACTTGTATGTCATCATCAGGATATTTTTTTTTACCTATTTTTACATTTTCCTTTGCCGAGATTTGTTTTAAAATTGTGTAACTTTTGAACGGGAACTCATCTTATGTCTTGGTTCCGTCCTGTTGCGTTAAGAGAAGTGGGTGTCTGAGTAGCACTCAGAAACATCAGGGTGGTTTTAGCACTTGAGTCTCTTGCTCGAGAGGTGTGCTTGCCTTTCAACCCCATTAATTTCCATCTCAGAGAGTCATCTAGCTTAATAGGCTATCTGGCAAATGAGGACTCTTCTGCACTGTAAATCTCAGTCGTGTCTTTAACGGCTTCAGATTAAAACTGTTATGTCCTCTGGGCTGTGCACTGACAAATTCTTTTAATGAGCATTGGCTTTATGATGTGTATTAGTGCAGCGTGTAGGAGCAGAGTGTTAGGAAAGGCAGGACGCACTCCTTCTGCCGCGACGGAAAAAATAACTCTGAACGGCATGGACTCTCTTGTAATATGAAAATATCAGCCTTTGTAGTGCGAATTTTTTTTATTTTTTTTTTTTACTGTTGAACGTTTAAAAAAAATCAACAAACTTGTGCGGCAGGTTGCCAGGTTTCAACAACATTCCCACCCCAAATGCAAGTCAAAAGATAGGAAGGAAGGAAGAGAGAAAGGGAGGGAGGGATGAAGGAAGGAAGGAAGGAAGTTGATTGATTTCGTAGGAAATTGCAGCGTTAAAGTAGTCGTAAACAACAATCATTCACAGACAAACTTATATACAGTAAATTAGCACAGTGCAAAAAAAGGAGAGATGGAAGGCTAATAAGGGTAGTGCTACTACTACTAATCATAATAATAATAATAATAATAATAATAGTCATAACAATAATAATAATAATAATAATAATAATAGGAAAAGGTAGACTTTTTTTCTCTTGTTTTTCTCAGTCTTTTTGGGGAGAAATATACACTATATACAGATAGCTAGATATAGACATAGATCCAAATAGGGCTGAAATTAAACCATTCTTCATGGCTTCATGGATCTTCATGGCTGTTAGGACTGTTTATTTTTTTTCCTTTTAACACCACTCTTTCACTCAGTCTCCATCCCTCTGTGTGTCGTTTTCTGTGCCGTAGCTATGACAGTGATGGTTGGGGACACCCCCTGCCCGTGCAGACGTACCTGCACCAGGGAGTGGAGGATGAGCTGGAGGAAGAGGAGGAGCGTGTGCCAACTCCACCCGTCCGCGGTGTGGCATCGTCTCCGGCAGCCATGTCCTTCGGGAAGCAGTCCACGGCCACGTTGACTCCGTCCCCTCGAGACGAGACGCAGCCCATGCTGCACGCACATCTGGATGAGCTCGCACGGCAGTACCAGCTGGACATGGCCAAGCAGACATGGTGAGGAGTAAGGACTATCACGGGATGTGTCAGGGTTTTCTCCCTTCTTACGCTTGAAAACTGCTGATTTTACAGAAAATTATTAATATATGGGAATTTTATATGGTATCATTTCAGTCTGAAGTATTTACAGAAAAAGTGTATAAAACAGCCCTCTTCATCTTTATATTTCCTTTCATTTCTTTCCATTTTTTCTATCATTTTGTTCCTCCTTTTGTTTCCTCCTTTTGTTTTCTTTCTTTCTTTCTTTCTTTCATTCTTTCTTTCTTTCCTGTATAGTTTTTACCCTTCTTTAGTTTTTTTTATTTCCATCGTTCTTTCCTACTTTTTTCCCTTCTTTCCTTTCTTTCCTTATTTCATCTCTTTCCTTCTTTTGTTTCTGTTCTTCTTCCTGTACTACATTCATTTCCTTTTCCTTTTTGTTTTCCATCTTTGATTTTCACTCCTTCTTTCCTTTCCTTGTTTACTTATTTCCTTCCTTCTTTTCTTTCCTTCACTTCCCTTCACATCTTTCATTTCTTTCCCTATTTCATTTCTCTCCCTTTCCTCCATCTTTTGTTTCTTTCTTATTTCATTCTTTTTATTAATGTAGTGCCTTCTCTTTCCTTCTTTCTTTCCTTCTTTCATTTCTCTTTTCCTCCATGTTCAGTACTGGCACAGTGCATTGAAATGAAATATGAACTCAGTACAAAGGTCCAGACTGTAATTTATACTAAGAAAAGTTCTTCAGATGTATAAATATAGACCGCTCTCAGCCGCATGACCACAGCATTTAACTTCCTGGCAAAACCAATTAATCCCAATCCTCTGGCTAATTTTCCAAACTTTCGCTTTAGACCTGGAGAAAAAAAAATCAAAGGGCTGGAATTAATGCTAAAGCCCTATTTAAAGTTGTTCGCTGGTGCATGTCAGCGTGAGCATATAAACTCTTCCTTTTTTATTGCTTTCATGCAAAGCAAATGAGCCACATGCTTCATCCTGTCCCTCAGTCATGTAAACTGGCACATGTTCATTTCTGCACTCCCTCACGGGGAATAAGCTCCACTTGTCAAGACGGAAATGTCATGTTACTTGAGTAATGACTATGTTGCTTCAAGTAAATCTTTGACAACAGGGAAGAGCCCATTATTATATCCAAATCCAGGCATAGCCACATCAAAGATGCTCACACTGACACTCACGTACACACTAACACGCACGCACTGGGCCTGTCAGCGGACCTGGCTGTTTAGGAGGTGACAGCCACGGTGCTAACATGCCTGTGGAGCTCGGTATTGTGTCCTCCTCAGCTGCAATTAGCGGGGTCATTGTGTTAGCATGCAAGACGCAGCAGTGTTGAATTAGCCGAATTGTCCCAATTCATCTGAAGCTTGACGTGGAGTGTTCCAGGAATTGCAAATTTGCCGTGACAGATACCTCCTCCTCTACATGTTTCCCATTCATTTCGCTGCGTCTCTTGACACCTTTTGTCTCTGGCTGACATCCTGTCTGAGCCCCACTCAAATATGGAAATGTCTGGGCTTGGCTTCATGTGTGTGTGTGTGTGTGTGTGTGTGTGTGTGTGTGTGTGTGTGTGTGTTTGCTGATGTGTTCAATTTTCCGCAGGCACATGCAGGGAGGCCCGTATCCTCCTCAAGCCCCTGCTCCTCCTGTGGGCTACATGTCCAGCACCCTCATGTCCGACATTGAGACCGACCTCCCTGACGAAGACGAAGATGATGAGGAGGAAGAGGAGGAAGATGAAGGTTATGAGATGTCACCACCGCCGCTCCGGGGCATCGAACACACACCAGGATCCAGCATGGACAACTTGGACAGCTCGGTCACAGGTGAGGTTCTCCGCCTGCTCCATGATGCCATGATGCAGAAATATTTTCAAGGCATCTGTAATATTTAAGGAAGTAAACCCTTAATGTTTGTGTAGCAGTATATAACAACCATTTTTTAGCATGTCCGCTTGAATATTATTTTGCAGACCTAAACCATAGAGTGCCATAAAAAATCACAGTATACTACAGTATAACCACTGTATAGTATAGTATGATAGGAATTGGTATGCTATGGTACAGTACAGTATAGTATAGTATAGTGTATTGTGGTGTGATGTGGTATACTATAGTGTAGTACAGTATAGTATGATATGAAATGGTATGGTATGCTATGGTACAGTACAGAACAGTACAGTATAGTATAGTATGATGTGAAATGGTGCTCTGTGGTACAGTACAGTATAATATAGTGTGGTGTAGTGTGATGTGGTGTAGTGTAGTGTAGTGTAGTATAATATAGTATGATGTGAAATGGTATAGTATGGTATGGTATGCTACAGTACAGTATAGTGTGGTGTGGTGTGGTGTAATGTGGTATAGTGTAGTGTAGTATAATATAGTATGATGTGAAATGGTATGGTACAGTACAGTATAGTATAGTGTGGTGTGGTGTGGTGTA
>CM074929.1:21984623-21998419 GCA_037576815.1 Pangasius larnaudii
TATATATATATATATATACCTGCACACCTGCTTAATTATTCAGTTTTCCAATCAGCCAATGGTATGGCAGCAGCACAACACATACAATCATGCAGATACAGGTCAAGAGCTTCAGTTAATTTTTACATCAAACATCAGAATGAGGGGAAAAAATGTGATCTCTGTGACTTTAACCGTGGCATGGTTGTTGGTGCCAGGTGAACTGGTTTGAGTATTTCAGAAACTACTGATCTCCTGGGAATTTCAGTGTATAGCGTTTACACACAATAACATTGAGTGAGTGACAGTTCTGTGGGTGGAAAAACCTAAGAGAGGTCAGAGGAAAGTGGCTAGATTGGTTTGAGCTGCCAGGAATATAACCACTCTTTACAACCGTGGTGAGCAGAAAAGCATCTCAGCATGCACAGAACATCAAACCTTAAGGTGGATGGGCTTCAACAGCAGAAGACCACATCAAGATCCACTCCTGACAGCCAAGAACAGGAATCTGAGACTATCATGGGCACAGACTCGCCCACACTGGCCAGTTAAAGATTAGGGGAAAAAAACTCACCTACTCTTTTTCTAGTCTTCAGCTGTGCAGTTTGGGGGAGTCTGTGCCCATGATAGTCTCAGACTCCTGATCCTGGCTGGCAGGAGCAGAACCATTCTTTGTAAACTCTAGAGAAATTCCCAGGAGATCGTCAGTTTCTGAAATTCTGATCAATCGTCTCATATTCATACTCCTTTGATCTTAAACCCAAATGTCAAATGTGTGTGTGTGTGTGTGTGTGTGTGTAGGTTAATTAACGGAAACCTCCCAGGCTGCTGCTGCTGCTACTGCTTTTTTTTCTCCTCCTCTTTTTTCTTCTTTCTTTCTTCTTTTCTGTTTTTTCCTTTCTCTCCGTATCTCTCTCACACATGCTCTCGTTTTCTGTCTTTCTCTCTTTCCCTCTCTGTGCAGATTGGTAGCAGGGAGTGGAGTGAGAGAGGGCAGCCATAGCAATACAACACCATTCATCATACACGTCTATACGCAGTCAGGTTCTGGCAATGAGTGCAGAGAATTCTCTCTCTCTCTCTCTCTCTCTCTCTCTCTCTCTCTCTCTCTCTCTCTCTCGCTCTCTCGCTTTAATGACTCTATCACATTTCTATGCCTTTGTTTTGTTTTTGTTTTTTTTTTTGTTTGTTTTTTTTTTACAGAAAATTTATTCAGTACCTGACCATTCATATCTTGGTTCACTTAACCTCAACATTAACACTCAGCTTTGAGATGTTTCAGAAATTAATAAATGGTTGGTGTGATGAAGCGAAGTTACTGTTACCACCCCAAAGCTGATAAATTGATTATTTTCCTATAACAGCAAATCCTGAAAAGTTTTATTCCTCTAACACCACCGCAACTTACCACTGATTAAAATTAGTTATTTATTTAACAATGACACATCATGCTTTTTAGCCATTTGTAGTTACATTTAATGTTGTGGCACTTCCACTAAACAAATTCTGCTGTTCTCACTCAAGTTATAGCAACGATAAACAATCATTCTCCTTACCAGCCTCTCTTTTGTCTCTCTCTTAAAGTTAATAAGACAAAAAAAAAAAAAGCTTGTCATGTTACAGAGAAACTGCAAAGTGTTCACTCCTCTGTCCTGAAGCTGTACCAAGGGCTGACACTGGAGACTCCTTCTGTAAATTTAACATCTCCTTACAGAAAACTTCGCCATATCAATGATTGTACATTTTACATCGTTAAATCACAGCCTCTTGTGACAGGGCTGCTGTTATAGAAAATTAATCAACACCTGCTGACCAATTAGATTTGAGAATTCATCACTGTTGTGGTGTAAAGTAAGCTAGCACATAGTAATCGATTTTTGTCTAGTGTTAGCATCTAGACAATTTAGGTAATATTTGTTGCAATCATGACTTGAAAAAAAATTGAACATAAATGAAATAAATTAAAACTAATTCATAATCAATTAAACAAAAAAATTCAAGTATAAATACTGAGAGCAAAAAATGCAGCATGATTTATTAATTCTTTTGATGAACCACTTTTCTACTGCAGATTTAGTATTACTTACGAATGTTATTATTTTGCTTCTTTTTAGATTTAGTGAATGCGACTCTTTGTTACTTTAATGCTATTAATTCTGAAGTTTTACGATTTGTTCATGCTAACTAATGTTAGTTCGCATGAAAGATATCTTTTGTTAAGGGAACCAAGAATTTGGTTTTAAGCGTGTGTTTTAAGTGTTTCAGGCGGATTCATGAATAAGACAATTAAAAAAAAAAAAAAAACTACGGTAGTTCTTTCATGTTCTTTAATTTTTTCAAGGATGACAGAAGGTCATTCGAAGAAACCCATTATGCCGCACATCTTTCAGTGAATTTTAATTCTTTATGTCATTTCAGTCTCATTCTGACTTCTCTTTTGTTGGAGTCCTGTTCGATTAAACAGCTCCTTTGAGCTGTGCTGGTCTTCTTTTTCGAGAAATCCACTGCAGTGAGAATGTCAATCTTGGGAAATAAAGCTTCTATCAACAATTTTAGATAACCTTGAGAGACCTTGAGAGAGCTCTTGGTACTGGACCCACAGATACTCAGTACCAGTACCTCACCCTGCAGGCTTCAGCAGTGTTTGCCTAATGAGCATCTCTTAATCAAGCCCTAATTGTTTGAGCGTGATTGTTAGTGACCTGGCTAATGGGAATGGCCCTGATTAACGATGTGTGCTCACACACAGTAGGAGACGCCGCCCCATACCCCTGACTCCAGTCATTAAATCATTTATTAATTAAAACGTAGAGATGAGGTGTAAACGAGAGAACACACATATGACAGGTGGCACTGCATGAGTGTATGGCTTTGTCAAAAGAGATGTTTTTTACATGAAGAGTTGCTAAAGTCACACAAAGTTACACAAACTTCTTGCCTTCTTCTTATTATTATATGAAGGTACTAAAATGTTCCATTCCTTGTTATTGCTGGTTTCTGGTTCCTGGTTCCATCTTTTATGTTGTATATTTGTATGTTTAATATGCTTAATATGTATTTTTCAACTTGAGGTGTTGATATAGAGTACCTTAAAATTATTAATGGTATGTAATTTGCCCATAATTAGAGTAAAGAGTAAAGCTTTTACAGTAAAGATTTAAAGGTTCATTACATGCATCTTTCTAGGTAAATGATACAGACAAGGTACAGAAGGTGTACGTTTAAGGGCAGTCTACCTGGAATTGAACAGTTTAGTACCTCTTTGTGTAACAGTGTTGTTGTAGTAGTATTAATACTATTTACTCACTTTTCTGTGTCTCTCTGTATTATTATTATTATTATTATTATTATTATTATTATTATTATTATTATTATTATTGTTGTTGTTGTTGTTGTTGTTGTTGTTGTTGTAGGGGTTGTTGTTGATGTTATTGTTGTTGCGGTTGTGGTTGTGGTTGTTGTTGTGGTTGCCGTGTCGTTATCTCTTTCTTTGGTCTCATTTGCGATTTGAATCTAGTGAATCGACTCCCAACGGTCACCTCAAAGAGGCGATTTAAAGATCCGATTCTAAGAGCCGACTCTTTTGTGAAACATCGCTTCATGTTGTTATTATCTCAGAGAAAACGCCAAGCGGCTGTCTGAGGTAACCAAGTTGTTAAATTGTTTATTACTGTATGTTATAGTTTGTCAGTTTCTTAGAAATGTCGCGTTAATTAGTTATATTTCGATGAGGAAAACATTGTGCTATATTTTAACTTTTTTTTTGCTAGTTTTCCAACGAGTTAGCATGTATTAGCTAGCTGTGGAGTGATAAATACGTTATACAGCAAAATAACAGTCAAATGGTTAACTTTAAGTACTACAGAGACACATTTGCTCGCTCGGTGACGTTTATTAGCTAAATGAATCAGTTGCTAATAGCTCGCAATACTGAATTAGCTAGCGTTAGCATGGTTGTGACTAGCACGCGCTGTGTGAGCGATGTGCGCGAGCTTCACGAAATTTAAATTTTAACGACTTTAACGACTGCGTTTGTGTAAAATATAAAACATAACTATTAAAGTCTTGTACTTTCACGTACAGTTTAATAAAGCATGTATTTGTCTTTATTGATAATTCTATTACTATAACAGCATTTTAAAAATCATTTATTCCTTTTTAAGCAGGTTTTATAGCAGTTGTTTTTATAAAACAACATGGAAATGTAGCATATTACTGTTTTTTTTTTTATTATTATTATTACTATACCCAGGGTATAATAAAAGTAGATTAAAAAGTGTATAATAAAAATAAAAGTGAGTAGATTTTTGTTACAGCCCTATTCAGACCGGATTTGTTTCTTATGCAGTGGAAATAACTTCAGGTAATTAATTCATTAATTGATTAATGAAGTGTGTGTGTGTGTGTGTGTGTGTGTGTGTGTGTGTGTGTGTGTGTGTGTGTGTATAAAAGAAGTTTTGTGCTTTTTTTCAGTATAAAGACACTCCAGGAAGCAAACGGTTTTCTGTCATCTCATGCTGAAAACAAAAACTTATAAATAAAATATAATATACACAATGTTTAAAACGAAGAAAAGAAAGTGTAAACAAGAAGCAGACGAAAAAGGGAAAGCAGAAAGCACAAGTGGTAAGTGGTGGAGAAAATCTAATAACCAGATAATTAAGGATGACTTGGGCTGTAGGCTAAGCCACAACGTAATGGCATCATTTTGGTAAGCTAGGAGTTTGGAGCTCGGTTTCGAGCATGTATTCGTTTTTTTTTTTTTTTTTTTTAGCTAGCTTTGTTGGAAGAATTCATCTCGTCTTTTGTTCAAATTGTCTTGGTAACTTGATCCTATAAAATACACTACAATATATGGCCATTAGTGAGGTCAGACAGTGATGTTGGGTGAGGAGTTCTGGGGTGCAATCGGCATTACAGTTCATCCCAAAGGTGTTCAGTGGGGTTGAAGTCAAGCCACTCGAGTTCTTCCACTCCTACCGTAACACAACATGTCTTCGTTTTGTGCACAGGGGCATTGTCATTGGCCTCTTAGTTCCACTGAAGGAAAACCATAATGCTACAGTGTACAAAGACATTTTATACAATTGTGTGCTTCCAACAACTGGCAACAGTTTGGGGAAGAACCACATATGAGTGTGATGGTCAGATGTCCACTTAACATAATCACTGATTGGTAACTTGATCTTTTAAACATATCGAGAGAAATAAAGATGCCAGCCAGACTCAAATAATACATTTAGGTCACCACAGCTGATCACTAAAACCTTGGTCGAGGACTTTGCATATTTATTGACAAGGTTGCAAACACCCAGTGGTACAATTAGAAACTTTAACAGGAGAGTGTAAGGACTGTGGCTATTCACTCTCCAAGGAAGTTGCGTTACAATAAATCATCTGTCGCTCTGATGGACAGGGTTGTAAAGATTCCATCATAGTCTGTTTTTAGCCATAATTTTTTTTTTCGTTTCGTTTCATTTGCCAATTGAACAATACTATTAGTCTGTTAAAGTGCGCAGCACTGCAGAGGGATTTTCTTCCAGTACAGCTTGTGCTTGCGGAATCTGGAAAACCAGGATTTAAAGATTCTTCCTGACTCCTGATTAGTGTCCACAGTGAAATAAAAAACAAGGTTAAAACCCTGCTCAGAAGTCAGAGAAACGATGCAGAACATAGTGCCAATCACTTCAGCGAAAGCTCTGCTACACTTTTTAGACTCGTATTTAGGTTTCTGGGAAACCAAAACTTGCGACAAGGCCACATTTTTGAGCACGGCCACACTTTTTTTTCCTTTTTTTTTAATCCTTTGTCCATCTTTGACTATTTAGTCCTGCATACAAAGTCCACTTGTGTAAATAATGGTACTCTATTTGGTTGCCATTGCCATGTCCAAAAGTGAGTTTCAGGTACTCCAGTCTTGGCGCATTGTGACGGAGGATAAATTCTTATTTCTGGTACTTCGACGACAACCCAGCAGGTGTGTGTTTCAGTAGCTTTGGCAAACAGGAAATCTCAGGTTGAAAAATATCACCCTTTCCATTCCTCTCTGTCTGTCCATCTACTTTGTAAATGATGGCCCTGTTTCCTCAACAATCGCCGCTCCTCTGTGAGAAAACGCTCAAAGAATACCAATTTTCTCTTCTGGAAATGAGACGCTTTCTTTCAAGCGTGCTCAGTAATTGACAGACAGGATGGTCCTACGTTTTCTGTGTCATAAGAATAAAGAATCGCTGGTCTAATTTGCCGTGTGTAGAACGAATGATCCGGGATGGTGTAGTTTAACTTCTTGAACAATCTTCGCCTTTCATCAGACGTGATCTCTCATAAATCCCAAGCTTCAGACACGGATGATTGTGGCCATTATTTTTAGTCGTGACACCGTGGAACATGCCTTTTCTTTTCTTTTTTTTTTTTTTTTTGCATGAGGGTAGTCGAGGTTATTAGATATAACCTTTGTGATGACACGTGTCACTGAAGCAGCAAATTGACAACAAGCTAATGGCAGGAAAATCGTCTGATTCTTTCGTGTATGGATCTCTTCAAGTGTAAACCACCCTTCAATTCACTCTTCCAGCTCTTTGTGCTTCACTTTTGAGTCAGTCCTTTCTTTATTCATTTATACATCTCCTGTCACATTTCTTTGCTAATTGTTTGTAATTCTGACTTATAAATAATGGAAAACTTACATTTATTTACAGTAAAGCTGCCTATGCTGATTCTTCAAACTAGTACTGACACGTTCTGCCTGCCATTGCATCTGCCTAGCGTGGCTAGTGGACCACCCTCGCTGACTCATCGCAAACTCTGTAACCTGTTTCTGTGCTGATATTTCACCACTTTCCCAGAATTATTATGATTTTTTTATTATTTTTTGTGACATCACATATGAGGGCTCATCTTATTGTTTGTGCTTAGCAAAGATTAGTGTGAACTGGATCAGATTTGAATTTGAGTGAACTTTGAGCACCAAGTCATCACCAAGGCACCAGGAGCCTTCACATCTTGACTTTAGAGTTTATCTATTATTATAAGTGAAGACATGTCTTGGGTAAGTCTCTCTGAATAGGAGTGTCTGCTAAATAACTAAAATGTAAATATAGTGATGAAGGCAATATGTTTTCGGCTTGTGCATCCGTCCGTCTGAGATTCTCGTTACAATGATATCTCAAGAATGAGTGAATAACCTTAGGACCCAGAATATGCTATTTATGCTGTCTTTTCTACACTAATGTTTTAGTGCTGTGCCCACTGACAAATGTTCAAGTATATTCCACCTCATTACAAAACAAACAAATAACTCATTTTATTTATTTATCTGCTCTGAGTAATTAACATGATTTTTTTTTTTTTCCAATTTGGCTGTGACATAGGGGTCAGTGTGAGAGAGAGACAGACACATACACACAGAGGGAGAGATGGAGTGGTATGGAGAAAGATGCAGAGAGAAAAAAGAGAGACACAGACAAAAGGAGAGAGGCAGAGAACGTGAGAGAAAGAGAGACATACACAAAAAGATAGAGAGATGGAGAGAAAGAAAAAAGGTACACATGCATAGAGAGAGACCAACAGTAAAAGAGGGAGAGAGAAAAAGATAGAGAAAGACTTGCAGATAGAGAGAAAGAGAGAGAGAGAGAGAGATGAACACACAGATGCCTAGAGAGACAGACAGAGAGAGAGCTGATGTTAATTAACCCCAGTTTAATCGCTAGCTGTTAAACTCCAGTTGTAAAGAAGCCGATACAGGTTCAGTCTGTTCATTTAAAATACTGATTAATCGCATTAACTGATTAAAAAAAAAAAAAGTTCGACTAATTCCCTGTTTTTTTTTTAGTGTTTAAAAACTGTGATGATGGATAGCTTACAAAACAACATACTTTTATGGTTTCATGATATTTCTCATATACGTATGTTTTTGTAATTCTGCACCTGACTGTACATCTGCCAGATATAATCACTCTCATTTTAAGTTACTGTCGCACGTGCGGTTTCCTCTGTGTAGAGCAGTTATGTCTCCCCTTTGTTTAATAAACTCATACATCTATACCGCTTGAGATTTACTTGCTTAAGCCTTTGACCATAAACATCTATAAGTGTGCGTAATAAAATAGTTTAGAAACGTGCATTGTTCTAATCGCTGTGCAAGCACTGCCTCGGAGGGACTGCAAGTCACATCTCGCTAAGATCCAATTTGTGTTACATTCGCCAATTACTTTCACGCTCGGCTCGCTCCCGATGCGAGCTGAAAGAACAGATTAGCAGCTACACGTCTGCACGCCGGAGCCTCTAATTAAAAACACAAACCGGGGAAAAATGAACATCTGGTGACACGGCACATGAGGTTCAAACCAAAAACCAGAATAATATTCAGCATTATCTTTTAATCGTCAAACACTCTGATCCTACGCTTTTCTAAAGTTATGTAATTGCAACAACCGAACTGAGACGCCTCACTACACTATGTTTTACGTGTCAGTTATTTGTATTGAAGCTTGCTAGAGACGGAATGATAGCACTGTTTCTGTTTCCAATACCAATACGGACACGTTGCGTATCAGCTGATATTGAAACCTAAGGCTCAACGATTAGTTGATTTTGAATCAAAATAGCAATTTGTAAAAGTGCGGTTCATACGGTGCATTAGGTGCGATTCACCCGGCAAGTGTGCAATCCCTTAAATAACAAAACACGAAAGTAGACCGGCAATGTAAATTCTAACTTCAATTCATTTCAGTTTTATTTGTGTAGGGCTTTGGACATGGGACATTGTCAGAAAGCAGCTTTACAGAAATATATAAATTCAGGATATAAATTTTCAAATTTATGAACTTATCCCTAATGAGCAAGGTGACGGTGGCAAGGAAAAACTCCCTGAGATGATATGAGGAAGAAACCTTGACAGGAACCAGACTCAAAAGGCTTGACTTCTCAAACATGATGCGTAGCCTAGCTGACCCATGACAGGACGAGTTGCTGCAGTCACATGGAGGAAACAAGCGCTAGTTAGCAGCAAAGGTGGTGGAGGCTAGCAGTAGTGAGCCTGGTCCGGCAAGTGAATGCGAATCTAGTGAAGCAAGTGAAACCGACCGTATAGACAAACGGAATTGCACATCAGACGTCTGAAAATATTTTGGTTTCAGGAAGACAGACACCCTTCAACAGCAGGTGATTTGCAAAACGTGCCAAAAAACAGCGCAAACCTCTCGTAGTAACTCCACACATTTACACCAGCATCTCACAAACCACATGATGAATGTTTAGCTGACGTTCCGTGGCACAGCCTCGAGCTGTTCAGAAGCCCGTAATCACTCAGACAGAGTTTTTTTTTCCTGAATCGTGTAACCCTGTTGAAATCCATGAGATTTTTGTTCTACTAAGATTTAAAATGATCTTTTAACTGGTGTTGTACATGGGAAAAAAAGACAGCTAAAAACTTACACTGCAGTGTTCACCCAAAAATTGCAAATATAATAAAATTCATATATAAGAAAAAATCAATCCTGACAAAGAAATACGATAATCTATGTGTGTATGGGGCTGCATGATGAAAATAGAATGCAAATTTGCAAAAGAAACTGTAACACAGAATTTGTGTCATTGGCCAGTAGCATAATTGCGTTGTCTGTACTGATATCTGAAGGACCATTCCTTCATATTCAAATGTAATTTTAGCAATGTGTGTATCTAGGAACAGCTAAAGTACTAAGTCAAGGCTAAATTAATATTATATTGCACCAAATGCTTGTATTTGATTGTCATTATCTTTCACACCTAATTTACAAAAGCGCTGGGGGTTATGACAAAAAACATTGTCACAATTCTTGAAGGCATTTCTGCAATACTTGATATGTATCATGATGTAGTGTTGCATTAAAAAAAATTATAGTATGACAGTTGTTTATTTTTTAAATGTTTCTTAATAAAAAATTATAATACACATTTTTTGTTTATATTTTAAAATAAGCTGCTTCTAGTCAATTTGTAATTATTAAAAGAAAATAATAAAGATACCACAATAGATGGTCTATAAGTGACAAATTTTTTATTTTGCCTCTACACCACCACAATGGATTTGAAATGAAGCTGTCAAGATGTGATTATAGTGTAGACTTTTAGCTTTAATTCAAGGGATTTAACAAAAATATTCCATTAACCCTTTAGGACTTGCAGCCATTCTCAGGCTCAAAAGTAAGTGGACAAACTAACATAAAAATAATCCTTATATTTGTAATTAATACTTATAATTCAGATCCTTGCAAATCCTTTGCAGTCAATGACTGCCTGAGGTCTGGAACCCATGGACATCACCAGATGCTGAGTTTCCTCCCATGAGATACTTTGTGAGGCCTTTACTGCAGCTGCCTTCAGTTGCTGCTTGTTGAATTCTTGGATCTGATTGGTCAGAAGGTGTGCATTATTTTCATATCACGACATGGCTCAGACATTAATTCTGGCTATAACATGAACAGGTTTATATTAATGCATTCATTCTAATATATTATTGTTTCCTTAGTAACAGCTCGTACACAGGGACCTGTAAAGTAAAACCTATAATCTTTAATGTGGTGAAGTTTTGTGTCAGGAGACTTTTATGGAAGGAGTCTGAGGTGTAAGCGGTTTGTAAAAGTCACTGCGCTTTGCGAAGTCTATCAGCTCAGGAACATCTTCAGGACAGAGGAGTGTATGTTTTCCAGTTTCTCTGTAAAATTCTATTTATTGAGAGAGAGAGAGAGAGAGAGAGAAAGATGGGAGGGGGGAATGGGCTGGTGAGAGAATGGCTGTTTATCTTGGTTATAACGTAGGTGAGAACGGGAACAAACTTGTCTCTCGGATGTTCCACAACATTCAATCTTACTATAAACCATTGAAATGCATGATGTATCATTCATTAATAAATTAAACATTGTAATCGTTGGCAAATAGCTGTGCCATAAGTGGAAAAGCACACGACAGACCGAGCTGTTATATCAGGTTTCATCTTCATAGCATGTATTCTTTGAGTTATTGAAAAAAGGGGGTGCTGCACAGTGCAAACGAACCAGATTGTAAAATAACTCAAAAAATCTGGGAGTTTTTGTACTTACACTTGTATTAACAAAGGGTGAAGAAAAAAAAAAAAATCAGCAAAATCCATGACTGTGTGGTTCCACCCTGCGGTTGATTTGAAGTGGAATCACCCTTTTTGTGGGAATTTTATTATTTTTTTTTAAACCTTCACGAATGTATTAAATTTTACCTTCACAAGTGTATTATACTTCCCAAAGGTTTTTAGAACTAAGTTTACAAGAGTAGCCAACTTAAAAAGATTAAAAAGATCATTTATTATCATTTATTCACACATCTTCTGTTGAATGACAGGTTTATTCACTGCGTCCTGTGTTGTGGTCAGACGCCCATCGAGCAGCGAGGCTTCAGCGAAGGGAGCGGAGGCAGTTATGTTTGTGATTCATGCAGTGGACATGTAACTTTAATTACTTTTGACATTTAAATACAGTAAAAAGCAGGTACTTTTTGTTCTTTAACTATAAGTATATATGTAAATAGAATACTCAACTAGCAAATGTATCTCTACTTTTATTCTAGTACAGGATTTTTGTACAGGACAACTTTTTTGAAGAGGATAATAATCATGTGTGTGTTTGTTTTCCTCAGTCTGTATTAATGCATCTAACTAACTAAACAGCACATTGGAGATTTGACTTGCCCGATAGGCTAGGTAATAAATTTATTATTTTCTGTCCTTGCTCCAAATGGAACATCACATGCTTTATTTAAAATTTGATAATTCCACAGATGCACAGTCCATGCTAAATATTAATTCAAAACCAGTGGACAGGGCAAAACAAGAGAGACACCGAACACACCAGCTCCTCTTTTGCTTGGTTGACTCGCTCTCTATCATCCTAATGAAGATGGATTAATTTAATCTGTTTCCTGACACAGGCCTAGCCATCCCTTCAGTTGTGTCATCCTCTCTTCCTCTAGAGCCTCTCTGTCCTGTGAGCTTTCGCGGATCTCTCGCTCTCTCTGGGTCCAGTGAGGGCCGGGCCATGACCGTGCACATGGCTCGAGCTAGAGTGAAAAGGGCAAGGAATTTGTCACCTCCGTCAAAGAGGGGCCCCGGCAGAGAAAACGATATCATTAATCTCCTGACGTTTCGATATCGTATTAACCTTTCTAGTGGAAATCCTGGCGGCTCATTAGTCTGGTAAAGGGAGATGGGAGCGTAGTAATCAATAGAACAAGCTTTCAACAGGACCGTGAGTTATGCCACAGCACTCACATGTGCTCACCCTTCAGCTGATATGATAAGAGAGTGCCTTAACTAATTACGGCCACGTGACAAGGACGGAGAGCTATTCGACTCGATGCTGCGTCCAACACTTCATCACGAGTGACAAGAGCTGAGCAGAACAGTGGCTAAAGATCATGAGACCCGAGCTGTTCAAATTTAAACAATGAATTTTTTGGATTACATACCAATGAAGTCACAACTTTGAGTCATAACTCCAGGGACATATTGAATCAAGAGCCTCATCCGCCATAGTGTTACACCCCTACCACCTATGTCCCTATAGCTAGTGTGTGTGTTTTTCTTTGGCACCTCCTGTTCAAAGCCTTAACAAAACGCATCAAGCCTCTTGACAATGCTACATTTAGTAAATGAAAGCTTCGTGGTTCATGCTTGTTCATGTGTGCACCTCAAAGAGACAAAACGACTAAAGTGAGATAGTGAGTGTGGGTGTCTAAAGAGGGTGTGAGTGGAGGAAAGAGAAATGCTCCAGCCTGTTAAAGGCTTTGCCATTCGCTCACCCGTATCCTAACCTCTCATCCATCATCGCGCTTCATTTCCAAGCCGCTCTGTTCAGCAGGTTATTTGACTATGAAAACATGCCAATTTAGTCCTATTATGTGCTCAAGGTCAGCTTCAAAATGTTTAGACTTGTTCCATCATTGCTGTGCTTTAGCTCAATAATTGCTGGTCTCAAGGTCTTTAAGAGCGGGATTGTAACAAAAACGCCACGGCTAAAGTCTTGATTGTGTGTTTACACTACGAGGACCCTTTTAGAGGTATGCAGAATAGCAAATGACGAGGTTGAAAAGGCAGTCATGAACCCACTCAATGACGTTCATAGTTCCTCCTACAGTTTCAGTTAGTGCTTCTTTAACGTGATTATACCAGGAAAGATTTATTTTCTGAAAAGATTGTATCCATGAGCAAAATAAATAAAATATTTACCTTTGAATGAAATTCAGTGCCAATAAGTAGCAACTGTGATCTAACAATCAGCCAGGATCCAAATTTCACAAGCATCAGTCACCTAAACTGCAAAATGTACATAATGTACACAGTGAATATTCTGCGTATAACTTTCGTGGGTGTTGAATATCCTATCATGCACAATTTCATGAAGCTGGTTCCCAAATTTTGTTTTGGGACTCAAACCATACGGCCATCCACTCATGCCTCAATCCTATTGCATCTTGCTCCCTGAAGATCATTTTACTTTATGCCTCAAAGGGAACACTCTTTCAAAAAAGGAGGGTTAGAACCTTTTTGGAAATTTTTCTAAGAATAGAGATTTCTAAGTACCTGTAGCCAGTGAGGATTCCGCATTTTGCAATAAATATTATGTAACAAATTCAACAGGGGGTAAAAAGAGCTAATAAACATGTTCTGAAAGGAACTTATCCTCTTGCAATTTGCTAGTTACTCTACACAGTAAAGATGCTGTTATAATAAGCTCCACTCGTCTGGGAAGCTTTCCACTAGATGTTGGAGCGCGGCTGTGGGGATTTGTGTTCATTCAGCTACAAGA
>CM074929.1:22020189-22039614 GCA_037576815.1 Pangasius larnaudii
AATGTTCATGGGTTCCAGACCTCAGGCAGTCATTGACTGCAAAGGATTTATATCCAAGTATTAAAAATAAACCTTATATTTATAAGTATGTTAGTTTGTCCAATTACTTTTGAGCCTGTGAAGACGGAGGTAACAAATGGCTGTAATTCCTGAACAGTTAATGCAATATTTCTGTAAAACCCCTTGAATTAAAGCTGAAAATCCACACTATAATCACGTCTTGATTTCTTGATTTCAAATCCATTGTGGTGGAGTCCAGAGGCAAAATTACAAAAATTGTGTCACCGTCCAAATACTCCTGGACCCGACCGTATATTGTGATTGCAGCTGCAGCACAGTATTTGTACATTAATGATGCTCATTACAATCCCACTGTCTCAAGTCACGTATTTACGCAACTTCACTCTCCCTACCTTGATGTTCTGTTCATACTGTTACACATTTAGTCAGTGTTCCTGCTAAAAAAATCATTTCTCCTTTTGCTATTTCACCCAGTTCTTGCTGACACCTGCAAAAAAAAAAAATCACCTGGAAGGGCTCCATCACTCATTCCGCACACTCTGCCTTTTTATATAACTTCTTTTTCCTCCAGCACCATCCCTCTCGGACATACAGTAGGTATACACACACACACACACACACACACACACACACACACACACACACACACACACACACACTCTCAACTCGCTCTCTTTGACCTCTGCAACTGCTCCCTGTTTCCTAAATAAGCAAGCACTTAGGGGAAATTGCATTTAGACGCTACAACAACAGTATGGAAATCAGCTGGCAAATTTGATTAGCTGGCAGAGCAGACCCCATAAGGGCCAGGCCCAGGCCCGGGCTACCTTTTATTCTCCGTCTAAAACAGCCCTGCTTTAACCTTCAACGTGCACATATACACACATATAGCTTCCTGCTCAGTGCTGACTCACCAGGGCGGCTGTAGGTGGCCAGGTTGCTGTCGCTGTTGCCGTTGCTCGCGGTGCAGCAGTTGATGCTGCAGTCGTTCTGGTTGGAGCAGCTGTTGGGCCATGTGTCCGCTAGCCACGGCTGGGTGGCCGAGTCGCTAATATTCAACAAACCAGGCCTGTACACACACAACCAGCACACTGTTAAAGCCACCAAAGGTCATATTACCATATTAATATGCATAATGTGCTTCCAAAGTAAAGAAAATGAGCTATAACCCTGAGGAAACATCATGTAATAGAGAAGTAAATAATAATACTTTTGCTCAATGTGGAGGTTCCACAATAATGGGAAAAAAACCAGAAGGGTCTAGGCTTCTATCTTTATTGGGAAATATGAATATGCAAACTGGAAACACTTCACACAAATGTTTCTTGGCATTCATTTGCATATTGGAGCATGATAGGCTCTTAGATTTTATGACACAAGAACACTTGCCTTTTTGCACAAGGTTCTTTGTTAGCTGTTTCCATTTCAACTTTTTAATTCACGCGCCAAATCGAGACCCCAGCTGTCATGCTGTATTTTTTTTTTTTATTTGCATGCTGTACAGCATAAACCCCACAGAGAACCATTTGTATCTATGTTCTATATGATAAGAATCAAATTTAAAATCAAAATTTTGCATTCTAGTGGCATACATTTCAGGACACTCGTTACACCAATGGTGGAAGCCAAATAAACACAAATATGCTGTTTGTTTGCTTTTCCACTGATCTCATTGTATGCATGATAATTAAAACTCATGATAAAACACATCATGTTTAGCTAATACTTATCAACGCAAATCCTTATGGCTTTAATTCATGGCAAATAACATTTCACAATATTTAAACATGATATGTATCATGTAATTCTGCTGAGCTTTAGCTAGCAAAGCGCATAGTATTTTACGAGGAAAAGGAAAAAATAAAAAGCACATGACACTCGGTGATAATCACAATACTTGGAAGAGTGTAGCATGATGTTCCGATCTCACAATATTGATATCATAACAGCCCTATTTCCTGAATGATCTGTTCCAGTGCTCTATCACACATCACCTCGCTGCCACAACGCATCACTGAAGTGTTCGACAGCAAATAAAAATGGAGGTTTATGGAAGCATGTGACTGGATCTGACAACAAAATATTCACTAAAAAAAAGAGCGAGACTTGTACAAGGTCAAACGTGAAGACCAGGAAAGAAACCGGAAGACTTAATAAGAAGAAGGCTTCAAAGTCGAACACCAGAACATCAAAGTCGAACGTTCAACGCTGTGAATTCTTTGACTCGGGGTTAAACGTCCTGCTGTCCCGACTGCCCTGGATTGTATTTCACCACCGCTGTCTTACACGCCACAGTGCTCACTAGCAGGTGCAGCTCGCGTGCTCCCACTTCACTCGATTTATATTAGATATTTCAAGAAGAACGTCACCTCAAGATGTCTGACTCTAGACAAAAGGGAAACGCCCACTAGGACCAACAAGCGACACTGGGCTTGAGTTTGGAGTAGTGTTCCTCCCTGTTTTTCTTTCTTACTGCATCCCTGTCTCATCACGAACATGCGCCGAGGAAATTCTTGTCAATTCTTGACACAAGAGCAATCTGGAGGTGGGAAGAGATGAGCTTTTGTCTCTTGATTTCTTCCAGCTTTGCTGTACAAGGCAACCTCCTTCTTCAGTATGCACAAAAACAGCTTTATAAACCCAAGATTGCCCCCTTGTGCCCTACACAAGCAATTACACTGTAGTGTACATCGAGTGGCTCTGTTGTCGATTCAAAGTAGTACGGATTATCTGACAAATGTATACTTTATCACCAATATATATATCCATCTCTTAAATTCCCGGGACCTGTCTTACATTCCTCACTTTCACGTTCAAATACCTTTCACTGGATTAAAGACAACCCAACCACATTTCTCTTGTTGGTTCAAATCAGTTCCAGTTTCTTACTGAGGAATTTCATTCATTATTAGAATAAAAATCAGTTCAGTCATCAGCTGTGACCGGAGATGTTCGCTCCTTTGTGTTATCTGTGCAGAACGTGTGTACAGACAGGCAACAACCTGAAGGAAAAACCAGTGGCTTTGATTTAATATGCAGTAGGGGTATTTGATTTTTCTCACATGCTTTGCGAAGCAAATCAATTCAGCAGTTCGTTTGACTGATCATTTTTATCCTCTGATGAAACATTTCCACCCTCGTGGGCGTGGTCTGTTCCAGGATGACCCCGCCCCCCATTCGCAGGGCACGAGGGCTCACTGAATGGTTAGATGAGGATGAAAATGATTTAAATCTTACGCTATGGTCTTCACACTCACCAAACTGAACACATATGGGAGATTTTGGAGCGATGTGTTAAACAAGAGCAGTGTTCAGTGATCTCTCCAGTACAGAGGCTTGTAGAATCGATGATGTTCTGGTGGCGAACAAACCCTCTCTTATTAAGACACTTTATGTTGGTTTTTCCTTTAATTTGTCACCCATATGTATACAGCTATGACATATGAAACATTATGACTCACCTGCCAGCGCTGCTCACAGCTTCTCCTCCCCTTTGATAGGAAACTGCAAAAGAAGTGGAAACGGTGATAAGAAAGGACGTCAGCAAAGCAGACGCAGATCTGCATGTGTAACAGTAAATGTCGGAACACTGGCAAGCACGAGCCACATTTCTGGACTTGACTAGCAAGCTAATTAAACGTCTGTGTGTTGCCAGAAGCCTGAGTCACTCCCTGCTTTGTGTGCTGGCACTTTGGGCATGGCGCTTTAACATCCACGTCCAGTCTCACCACAACTCACACTCCGTGCCTCTCCTTTTCCCCACTTCAGACAGCGAGCTGGATCTCAGTTCACGCAGATAATATCCTGAATTATACACTACAGCACACACACTCTGGCCCGAAATCCTGCACTGCTTAGCGCTGATACGGGACATTTTCAGATCTATGAATACTGATTCAGGTGGCAATATTCGAGTGGATAGCGTTGGCAGCTAAGTGTTTGGCAATGCTCCGCTAGCAGAACCTGGGGTTTCACTTAAAGCTTGGCAGAGTGTCGCTGATCGCAATCGAGATCCATTTCCATTCATGCAGAAAAAGGTTCACTCCAATCAGTCTCCTTTTCCTTCTCTTTTTACTTTTTTTTTTTTTTTTTTACTGGCACTCGTAACTGTGCAGACGTCAATGGGAGGTTGATTAGTGTGAAAGGAAACTACCTCAAACAGCGAGTGATGGAAGGAGGGTGTGAAACTGGGCCCCGTTCTTCTGGCTGCTATGGAAAAGTTGCAATAAGTCATGGAGCTCTAGCTCCTCTCCGATTTTGTCTAATTGGGCCACGAGAGCTCTGCTGTCACCTCATCAGAACCCGGCTGAGACGCAGAGCCAAACGGAGTAGCTTTGATTCTGTTCTTGTCCGTGTTTAACAGCTTTCTTTAGTAAAGCGTTCCTCCTTTTTAGCCGGATTCAGAGGGGCTCGGCGGACTCCCAAAGCTGCCTTTGATGGCTGCGTGAAAAGCTCCAGACTGGCGCTCTTTCTTGTGGGGAGATGTATTTTTAACCAGAGAACATGGTTTACTGAGCTGGGCTGCTGTCTCTTGATGTCCTGTGTGATTCCTCTGTCAGGAGTCTGAGTGAGGAGAACTAGCAGATATGTGAAGGGAGTGAAGTGGATATATAGCAGTGCTGCTCTGAATCTAAAAGCAACGTTGCTCTCTGAAAGCAGACTCAGATAAGTTGCACTGTGTGCTGCTTGTTAGCGCCAACCAAGAAAGTAAAGCCCTTAGTAGCTGGAGCTCTTATAATATAAAAGCGCTTACCGGTAGGCGTGAAGGTGAACGATGGCACTGCAGATCCGAAGGTCAGAACATGGAAGAAAAGAAGATTTAAAAGAGTGCCGTTACTGAGGCAGCATGTAGAAAACCTGGCATAAGACCAACTGTGCAGATAAAAATCTCTCTTCCTGACTCAGGAATCTTGAGTATCGGATTATTCGATGAGGTTTATCCACATGACCCACATGACAATCCACCCAAAATGTATTACACTCAACATGGCCACTGTCTTCTACACTCTATACAGCTAGCATACATTTACTTACCCTTTAACTCTCATACTTCATTGTTTACTATTCAGTACAAGGCCACATTCACCCTCTGCCTTTTATATACTTCATGTAGACATGCCGTAGATTTATTTATTGATTCCATTAATTATAGCACAGCACTGTGGAATTCTCAAATCTGAGTTTTTCGGAAGGCGACTGGACAGCAGCTCAAGCTGAAAATCCCAGGTTTATATCAGTGCACTCGTCCTAATACGTTATAGTTTCTATAGTAACTGCTAACTCACAGGGACTTGTAAAGCAGACGCTTCACATAATTGCGATGGAATAATAAACGTATTTATAAACATTATTTAACAAAGAAAAATGTAGAATCGTTGACACGGCGACGTTTTTTTTAACGTTTGTGGAAGGAGTCTCCAGTGTCAGCGTTTTGGAACAGCCCGATATAAAGCTGTAACTTCTTCATGACAGACGAGTTTACGCTTTGCGGTTTCTCTGTGGTTCTTTTTTTGTATTATTATTAATGTCGAGAGAGAGAAGAAGAGAGGCTGGTTTATAGCTGCTATAACGTAAGTGAGAACAGGAACTAACTTGCGTTCCACACCATTAAATGTAACAATAAACAGAGAAAAAGTATGACACTGCCGCTGTGGTATAAGAGGAAGAAACCACTTCAGGACACGCTGCTATAGGAAATTAACGAACTTCAGGTGGGTAAGAGTAACTCCACTTCATCACACCATCCCGTTGTTGATTATTTTCCTATTACAGCATGGAGAGTTTTATCCCTTACTCTCCATAAGCTCTACGTTCATTTTATTCACTTATTTAAATTTTTTAACTTGCATTTGTACTTCTGTTTGCACGGTTTATCAGATCAGCAACTAAACATTTCACTAAACATAGTTCATTGTTTAAAACACTTTAACCCGAACAACACATTGTAATGGACAAGCTTCATGACTGCCAGAGTTAACGGCTTTCTCAAAGAACCGTTAAAAAAAAGGTCATTTTGCGTAGAGAAATGGAAATTTGGAATAACATGGAATGTCAGGTGTTATAAAAGGATTTTTATTCTTTATTAATGAGCAACCAAACACAACGAAATCCACGTTAGTAATACGACTTTAGCAGCGACTACGTGCAATTATAAAAATTTATGACACTGTAAACAAAGTCCTGGGTGTTGCACTACTGTTATCCTCAATACCTAATCTTAAATAATCTCTATTACCATCAAACAATACCATAAACTGACTGACGGAGCATAAAAAAGCTTCTGTGGCATCACTGTGAGTGTGTAAAATGGTGAATATACACAAACAGGCAATTACAATATCAAAAGAAAGAAGAAACCACTTCGCTTAACTCCTCTGACACTTTTTGACTGCGACATGACAACACGTCATATCGTCTTCCACCTCCACCGTCTCTTATCCTCCGTATTTACGCTCAGCATGCCGAGCCATGGCCTTTAAATGTCACCTTTTTTCTTCTCCGTTTGTCTGTTTGGTGGCGCTCGGAAATCCCAGCGTACAAAAAGATCACCGTAATAGATGTGGCCATTTTTTGATGTTGTTATCATATGTATTTATCTGTTCAGAGGTAAACAGACGAGGCGAGACGAGATGAGACGGACGCCTGCCATACGCCCCAGAGCATATAAAACGCCGCGATGATAGACGATAAATGAATAAATAAATAACTCTGGCTCAGCTGCACAGTGAATGTCATGTCTGTAATGACAGGTTGGGGAGTATAGCTGGCCGTATTGCTTATAAGCACACAGATAAACTCGTGTCTTATGTGGTTACGTTGAGCCATTTCTTTGTTTCTGCACACACATGGCTTTTCCCAGCATCCAGTTCAATGAGGGTAGCTTGTGGCTTTGTGGCTTCCTCAAGTGTGAGTGTGAATGCCAGCGAGTGTTAGCCATAAGAGTCTTTCCAGATCCTGACTTCTGACCTCAGCTTCAAATGCAAGATCAGACTTGCCCATGGACTCGGTGAACATACCAGTGTTCTGTTGCTTTAGCACAAAAAGTATATCCAATGAAGTGTTAGCAAAACAGAATTTTATATATATATATTAAAGAACCATCAAGTTTAGTCCATCAGCCAAGACATGTTTGCTGTCTGGCGTATATATCTCACGCAGCATAACAAGCTGGGACATGCAAGAAAAGAATTTCACTGTACTGCATGTGAATACGTGACAACAACCGCTTTCTTTTCACGTACCTACATCAAAAGAATAGTTTGGAAAATATCAGTGATCATCTGTATCTACACCCCCAACAACAGCAGAGAGAAAAAAGCACCGCTCCGTGGATGAAACAGCTTTCTTTCCAGATGTGTGCCATAGTAAGCAGCTCCACCATTTATTACATTTTTTTACTGATCAAAGAATCACAGCCACACCCACTTGTTTTCTATTGGCTCACAAGACCAAGGATCATGAATTCACAGGTCGAAGCTAAACATGATAACAGTGGGGAAAAATCGTAAGTATCTGCTAGCAGAAGTAAATGCGTGTCTTTCATGTCCTGCGTCCTTTCCCCTTCAGTAAATTGGCTTTTCTGCGGGGTGAATTGTTTTGTTCTGAACGCTGTAGTTTTCAGGTTCCTGTATCGCCAAAAATCAGGTCAAAGATGGCAAATGCTACAGATAAAGGCTACAACTGTAAATGTCAACAATTCTTCGACAAATTTAAGAAAAAAAACTTAAATCGTATGATGTGCATTGACTCCAGATTTCTGATACTGCCTTCAAACTTTGGAGGGTGGAGCCAAAAACCAAACCAAAGAAAGAGTGAATAGTGAAGTTTTGTTTTTTTTGTTTTTTTCTTTTCTTTTCTTTTTTTTTAAAGCTTGATTAGCTTTGTAACTTCATTACAAAACCAAAGAAGCAAACATTATACACCAAACATATCGTAGCTGACTTCATTTCAGCAAAGCTGAGGAAATATTTTGGCCGATGAAGAGTAAGTTTTCACAAGAATACTGCTTAAAATCGAATCAGATCGAAACCGGGGCCAGTCTGACACGAAGCGAAAGGACGAACATCTCGCTGAACTTCAAAAGCCGAATCCTATTCAATGTCACAGTGTTCATGTTCTAAAGGTTGAGCACATGTCAACCTTCAGCTTGTGTGAATGCTAATGTGAATGAATAGCCAGATTCGCTTCTCTTTTTTAGCACAGCCTCCAGCTTGCCAATACACATTCCATTAGCTGAATGTCCTTCAGACTGTGTGCCTGCAGCTCAGTGCCAGCGTCGGGAAAAACCTCCATTGTGCGATCTCCTGAGTGCATGAACTCTCAAGTGAAAGCAAGAAGTATGAAAGAGCAATAACGCTTCATCTGATAGCGATAGATGAAGTACAGAGTGTGTCGGGAGTGAAAAGAGGCAAAGTAAGGACATGCGAGGCAGTGAATCTTACTCTTTTCACTCTTTTCAATGCTGAACTTTAACCACTTATATATATAAAATATAAGGAACAAAGTTTCTTCATGGCAAAGAGATATATTTACATAATCTATTTACATGTAGGAACTTAAAGATGTTCCAGGTCATAGCCTTGAGGCACTGTCGAGTTCAGCACTGCTTCAAACACACAAAGAAACCACGTCTTACTCATCCAACGCCAACAGAAAGATGAGTCGAAGTGTGCTTTCACGTTTGTGGTGTGTGGTACGTTTGAACAGAACCCTATCATCAGGTGTTCTCCGCTTGGTACGGTTCTTTAGTCGAGTGAGAACACATCACGTGAATTCTAGCGAGACAGCGATTCGACTCTGAATCGACTCGGAAGCAGGAAGTGAATCAAACATGCCTGTGTTTTGTTTTGGGTTGCAGCATTTCTTTAAAAAAAAAAAAAAAAAAAACAGATGTGAGCTGTTAAACTGAGCCAAAGGACAGAGCCGTAGCGCTGCAGAAATGCCATGTGTTCTGGAGATTTTGAAGAAAAAGAGAAAATAAACACAGGATACACACTGGGTAATTATTTAGATAATTAACTAATTAGCACTGGCTCTGTGTTTCCCGTGCTTGGTGGATTTTGTGCTTTCTACACACAATTGGTTTGTTTTACTTTTTCTGTCTGACTAAAAGAATGAAGGAGTGTTAGGAGACTGTTTTCAGACCTACACGACCAAAATATATGCCTTTTTTTTTTTTTTTTACATTTTGATTTTTATTAATTAGCATAATTATTACCATAGTTCAGCACCAGAAGATACCTGCTGCTAGTTTGCAAGTTAAAAATAAACTAATGATCAACGGTGAATAAACAAGTGTGAAAGAATGATGCTAAGGTCTGTCTCCGGGGCAATCTTCAGTGAAAACAACAACAACAACAACAACAACAACAAGAACAAACCAAGCACCAAACCAAAAAGATTAATTTGGCTCTGATTCTGGATAATATGTGTGAAAGCGCCCTAAGATTCAGAGTCTGTTATTTCTGCACACTTCTTGCATTCAGTATTGAACTTCTTATTTTACTTGCTTTTCCTTTTAAAACAGTCTACCTAAATGTATTTGATATTTGATAAATAAAGCTTAAAAAACAGCTGCCCGAAAGACGTCGTTGTTGAGTTTGCTGCCGTACCTTTGCGGATGCCGGCATAGCTCGTGCTCAGGCCGCTCCTCTTCTTGCGATGGCGGTATAGCCAGATGCTGAACACCATGAGGATGATCCAACACGCCGCGCCGATCCCGGCGATGAAGGCCGGCTGCTTTACCACATCTGAGATCTGCTGAGAGAGTGTGTCCTCTGGGTCCACTATGGACTGAGTCATCTTCCCTGAGGAGTCTGGAGCGGAGACAAGACGAGAAACA
This sequence comes from Pangasius larnaudii, assembly GCA_037576815.1. NCBI lineage: Eukaryota > Metazoa > Chordata > Actinopteri > Siluriformes > Pangasiidae > Pangasius > Pangasius larnaudii. Next base: position 22,030,052 of record CM074929.1, read on the forward strand.
AAAAACACACACAAATAGTTTTCCATACAGTGAGGACTGGATGATGTTCATACATTTCAATACATTTAATATGCTTTAATTTTTCTTCTTTACGAAACGAATCAGAGATATTCCAACTCTTATTTGGAATCCTGGTCAACAGATCAGAGTTTTGTTTTGTTTTTTTTTTCCTGTTATGAAGCATAAAGAAATGCCTGGCATGTCTGGAGAAACAGCAGACAACAAAGCGCCTGCTTCGTCTGCTTCTGTCTCACACTCGCTCGCCACATAAAAGGAGCTCGGCCCATCCTTCCCAGCACACATTTCTTCCCGTTGACTTGCTTTCCTTCCCCCTTCCACCGTTTTCTTTTATCATTTAAGAGACATTTTGAAGCTGGAGGCAAACGCTTTACTTTTCTTCAAACCCAAATGCTCAAAGCTCCATGGTAGTCTCTCTTGTGTACATGCTTAATTCGTCTTGTCTTCCTGTCCCTCCATGTGTGTGAGTTCACTCATCCTTAAAACCTGGGATATTATCTAATTCCCAGATGTTCGTATTTATTTATTTATTTATTTTTGTTAAGTGGTAATATTTTTGATCAAATACCCCAGTCAGTGCCTATTCCCTTGTAATTTATTTGTTTCCTAGGGTGATTTTAAAAGAGCATTAACACTATGTTAACACTTACTGGCAACATCTTTCTTTCTTTCTTTCTTTCTTTCTTTCTTGGTGAAATGGCTACCAGATTGAGTTTGGAGCAAAGAGGAAAAGTTGTGGCATGGATGGAGGTCTATCAGTCCCCCAGAGTATTATAGTGTCATATAAGTGTTAACATTTATTTTAATCACCCTGTATGTACTACGTCTCATTCCAGCAGACTGCATCATCAGTGTTCCTGGGATTTCAGCTCACAATGTCACGGCACAACAGAAAAGCGTTCGTGCTATCATCATTTCAAATCCTGACGATGCCACAGCCAAGGGCTTCTGTGAGCTCATGTATGTGGAAGAGGGCAGACAGCGCTTTCCTCCGAGTGCGTTACATTGCGCCGTGACGCAGCAGTTTGAAAAGAAGCCATTGGCTGGTTTCATGGGTCTCAGAAGAAGCACGTGTTAACCTTCATCCTCCCTGGTTGCTCGCTGTTGGGGGGCTAGTGGGTGGGAACTGGGAAATGACCAGGTAGGTAAAAATGTGTGTTCACATTCTTTGCAGCTGTATTCCTTGGTAAAAGCTTTGGTCAAAAAGGCTTTCATGGTGTATCTTGATGTTCCTTGGTGTGTCTGGAGCAGGTCAGTAAGGGAGTTGGTGGGTTTTGATGTAGCTCGACGACAGAAAACCTGCGGCATCTTTTTACAATGCCATTTCTCCTCAACCTGTCAGATACTTCAAAGCACCCCGCAGTAAAACGTCCCCTTGAATGTGCAGGTGTGTGTCTGTGTGAGGCTCATCCTTTTCTTCTTTGTCATCTTAAATCCCGACAAGAGTTTGCCCCTTATCTTCTGACTTCAAGTGTAAAAAATGTATTTTTCCGTTTCACAGCAATCACTCAACTTTAATTCATTTAGCGTTAATGTAAGTAGATTAAACGCTGTCATTCAACACTGGGTACACTGCGTTTATTATTTTAGACACGTTCACGCTTTCTGGAAGTGAAAAAAGTAAATGCTTAGAACTTTCCAAAGGAAGCGGAAAAATAGCTTACAACAATGGAAATTAAAAACCTGCATTATAAGGAGCTTGAAAGAACAAATTATGCAAAAGAGTAAAATGATGTGAATTCAGAACAATTTAAGTTTAATTATTGGTAACGAAGTGGAAAAGGCTGGAAGGGTGGTTCAGTGTTGTACTTCATGAAAAACCGAAACACTTTCTGTATGCAATTAAAAATCGAAGTTGATTAAAATACACAGTGAAATTTTTTTTTTTCTCATGCCAAGAACTGCTGCCCAGAACTCTTTTTTACCTTTTTTTAACCTAAGAATGGCATGATATTGTTAAACAAATACTGTTTATCTTGACAAATCTGTATTATGTCTTCAGAATTCAGTAAATTTAGTACTTAAAAGACTAGATCATATATTGGAATCTTTTTCCTTTTTTTGTCATGCTAGCTCAGAATCAGGCTCAGGTGAGAGGTGAGGTGCAGTGAGAGGTGGTGCGGTGTGGTGAGAGGTGGTGCGATGCGGTGAGAGGTGGTGAGGTGCGGTGAGAGGTGGTGAGGTGTCATGCAGTGAAGTGTGGTAAGGTGTAGTGCGGTGTAGTGTAGTGAGGTATGGTGCAGTGCGGTGCGGTGTGGTGAGTTGCAGTGAGGTGTTGTGTAGTGAGGTGTGGTGTGGTGAGATATAGTGTACTGAGGTGTGGTGTGGTGAGATATAGTGTACTGAGGTGTGGTGCAGTGAGGTGTGCTGTGGTGTAGTGAGGTGTGGTGAGGTGCAGTGAGGTGTAGTGTAGTGAGGTGTGGTGTGGTGAGGTATAGTGTACTGAGGTGGTGAGGTGCAGTGAGGTGCGGTGAGGTGAGGTGCAGTGAGGTGTGGTGCGGTGTGGTGTATTGAGGTATGGTGAGGTGCAGTGAGGTGCAATGAGGTGCAGTGAGGTGTGGTGAGGTATAGTGTACTGAGGTGTGGTGCAGTGAGGTGCGGTGAGGTGAGGTGCAGTGAGGTGTAGTGCGGTGTGGTGTATTGACGTATGGTGAGGTGTTGCCAAATCGACTCACCCAGCTGGAAGTAGGTGATCTCGCTCTTCACTCCGGGTCCGGCTCCGGTGCTGGCTGCCACCTCCACGCCGTAACGGATACCCGGGACCAGACCCGTGATCACCATGGAGAAGGTGGAACCGTCCACTGTGCGGTTGATGTGGTAACGACTCTCGTTTCCCAAACACCAGATCTGGGTGAACAGAAGAGGCTTTCATGTTAATTCCATGGTTCCAGTTCACTGATTTTGGCTAAATTTAAAGAAAGCGAGCGATGGGTGTATCCTTGACGGGCAGTGGCGGATTAATGCCCAGGCTAACCTAAGCTGTAGCGCAGGGGGCCTCGTCAATGCTTTTTACTTATACATATTTTTAAACCGTCTTATCAAATCCCATGCATGTATTGACCAATAATTATTAATTCTACAGTAGTAGTCAATAGTGTTACTGGATGGAGGTTTTAAAATAACAGGCAGTTGATGGGTTAACATCGCCCCTCCCTATGTCAACCTCAACTGTAACCTCATTAACCTACAAACAACAGTCACACGGCTGTAACCACCATAGACACTGAATAATCAGATATTATTCTGCCAAATTCTCCCCCTAATATCTGATATTTCTGGTCTGCCTCAGTGGTCTAGCAGCGCTCCTCAATGTCAAAATGTTTGAGATGGCCAATCAAATCAAAGAAGGTGGGATTTAATTTTTACAGAAGCCGCGCGACGCTTCAGTTTTAACGGTGAAAGAGTGCGACGTAAGATGCAAGCTTAGTAGCTAACGTTTAATATTTGACAACTGTTTTATGATAGAAACGTTAAACAACCGACAGTAATATCCAGGGACGCAAACATTTACGTGATTCATGTAATGTAACGCGATATTGTCAACGTCAGTTATCAATGACGAGACAAGAAACATTAACTGAGCCGTTTTCAGCATATTAGGCATAAGATTAAGAAAGAACGTGTGCGTTTTGGGGGGAGGTGTCTCTGGAAATCCCTGAGCCTAGGGCCTGTGTAGGCCTTAATCCACCCCTGTTGATGGGTTCCATAACTCCATAATTAGCTGGACCTGAAATTTTGACAAACATGGCTGAACAAACTGTCACTCTGCCCGAGGACTATGTTTAAAAATATAAGCGATTTGCTTATCTTGCAGAATTCTGTTAATTCAATTAAAATTGAAATGATTTAGCTAACATAATAATGTGGTAATGTAACTGTACAGACTTTGTAGCTAGGACAGCATCTAACCTGCCAGCTGCTAAGGTTAACTCTATGTTAGTGTCCTTTTCTCACAAAAACGATCCAGACAGTACAGTTTTCTAGCTACTTTTAAAGCGAATTAGTGTTAAGATAAAGCGAGTAAAGTGATATGCATTAGGGAGTCTCACAGTTCAGAAAATAAGTTAATGTCCAAAGATGACTGAGCGAAGGCTGGATTATACCTGACTTTAACTACGTGTATACAAAATGGCTGCCGTGGACATTTGGAACGTCGCTTGTGAACATCCTCAGAGATCCACACGTCCTTGTAGTGCAATACCAACATAAATAGTGGGCTGTGTATAGCACCATGTGACACTGTGCTCACAAATGGCTAAACAAACTAGTGTTGTGTGTTAAATCGCATACCTGTGTACTATTCTAGACCGTTACTGAGTGTCGGTTTGCCTGTTACAGTCTCTGAATTTTAAAAACCTCTCGTAGCTTTCAAACATGAAAGCTGAAAGGTCTGTTTTATGTAGCAGTCTTCTGGATTTTCTAGATTAGTAAATACTTTAAATTGAAAGGTCGGAGTTTTCAATTTGAGATGCAGGCCATGACAACAATCACGACGACGGTGTAATGTCGACAGCAGAGCTTGTCACGTGTGTTTAACGTTGCTGTGCATAAAATCGTAAACATTACAGCCCAGGCGGCCAGGGATGCTTTGGCTCTAGTGTGCCACCTAGTGGATGTCGCTTTTAATCCTCCAGATGTCCATGAAACATGCATGTGAGTGTGTGAACTTTAAAGCAGCCTTCAGAATTTTATTGTGATTACAGATTTTTTTTTTTTTTTACAATATGATTTCATCATTTCTATACAGCTCTGAAAGTGAGCAGAATTAAACTCCAGAGCCGGGAATTTTTTTCACGACAGAGGACTTTCCCGTCCCGTTGTGTTTTATTCCGTACTTATTTAACCTTGGCGCAGTTCCTCAGGCTGTATGGGATCGTAAAGGGCAAGGTTGATTGCTTTTCTCTCAGGTAATTAAACATGTGCTTCTGTCAAACTCTGACTCATCAGCGTTGGCAATATAAAGCTGTTTCATTACTCAGAACCTCCGATACTGTTCACTTAAACTGATTCAGGCACGTCCAGCCGTGTGCACTCAACCCTGCGCCTTTCATACTCAAGAGCAATAACAGCCTGATAGTGATGGAACTTTGGCCAGCAGCTAGCTCAACACCTTCACACACTAATCTCGTTTTGATGGAGATTTCCTGCCCGTCTGTCTGAGGGGATTGCTAAAAAAGCTTTAGTGTCCCTGCGGGCTCGCAGAGAAACAGAATAAAGCCTGGCCCAGAATCCTTCACGGCTCTTTTAAGGCAGGTAGCGAACAGGGGAAGTGATTAAGGAACGAGTCGCTCAGTCACGCCACATTCAGCAAGCGTGAAATCACACGCAACCGGCAGAAAATCTGCCTGGAAAATCATCAGCGATTTGTAATGTCACGTTAAATGACGGCACAGCGGGGGAAAAAATGAGAGAGAGAAATAAAAACACAAAATACAAAAATGCAAAGAAAATAATAACAACTAAATAACTGTAGAAAATATCCACAGGTCCACTCAAATGCCTGGATAAAGACAAATTGTCTGTGCATATTTAATAAATAATTAAACAACCAAATGAATAAATATAAAACGTATAATAAAATATAGTAGAATATGAATGATTTATATGCAAACTTACATATTTTTCCTATTTATTACTCTAATTTATTATTATTTCTTTAAAAGAAATTCTAATATATAAAAAATAAAATAAATAGAAAGTACATAAAAAAACAGAGACAATAATGCTCAAATTATGTATGATATTACACTTATAATGAAATTAATATTTGCTAATATTAATATATTTTTGTCAAGATATATAAGGAATATGAAGTACATACAATATAGATAATAATGCATTATCATTATATCATACATAATAATATACATAATAATGATGTACACTTTATTATAATTTATTTTAGATATTTTTTAACTAATATTAATACAATATTTTTTTTTACTAACGTTAACATCTTAACATAAATAAATATAATACATATATAATCTAAAATATAAATAATTTAAGATATTTATAATTATTTATTATATTTATTTTGTATTAAAATTAATATATTTTATTAAAATGTTATATTATAAATGTATTATATATACATAGTTGTTTATTTTTCTGTCAAAACATATTAAAATATTTATGCACTTAATAATGCGTACAATATATGAACTATGTGTGTAGTCAAACAGTATTTGTATATTTATTTTTTATTAATATTAGCTTTTAAAAATAATTTGAATATAATGAGTATACTCTTCTAAAATGTGCCTTTTTATTTTCTGCCCTAATGCATGTAAACATTTCTGAACTTAATAGGTAACATGTGCATTACATATTTATCTGATTAATATTAATTATATTATTATTAAAATATATTACTTCTAACAAGTTTGTATTTTTGTTATCATATCACACACGCTGTACTGATGATGCTACAGTATATTTTTGTAACGAATGATATACGATACGCTGCTGTTTCAGGAGAATTTACAGTCCAAACCACACTGGAATTAATTCTCCATTTTGTCCATTAGGTGGCGGCAGAGCACAGCGCTTTCTCCTCTGCACCTCATCCTCGGTTCTACTCATTCAGCATGTGAGCCAGCCTCGTTCAGTTAGCAGACTGTCAGCGTATTCTCAACCTCTTTATAGCCCTTTGTCTTCTTCTCTGTGTGTGTGTGTGTGTGTGTGTGTGTGTGTGTGTGTGTGTGCTCACCCTGTACTCCTGGACCACTCCATTACGCTCGTCCTCAGGAGGTGCTTGCCAGGACAGCAGGATGGCCGTGCCATTGTCTCCATTCTGTGTGACAGTCACGCCTCTGGGTGCTGCGCTGGGGGCTAAAACAACACAACACAACACAACACAACACACACAACACTTAAATACCTGCTTATATACCTGCTAACAGATGTAAGCCCTATTCAGACTGGGTTAGCTTTAAACAGGGCTGCAGGGTAATGGAATTATTACCAACGTAACTATTTCTTCGGGATAAAAATACTCCATGAAGTAGTTCTTCACTCTTTTCAATTGTCTCCCAAACAATACAATGATGTTTAATGTCAGAGAAGCGAAGCTACAAGGGTTTCAGGTAAGTTACTAAGTTCCTAACACAGGTACAGGCTACAGATATGTTATGGTCATGTGACCTGCTAACGCTCAAACTTGCAACAAGCACTTATAAGAAGTTTGAATTAGATAATGAGATGTGTGAAAGCAGCATTTACAATCTATTTATATTTCATTTTGGTTCATTCTGAACAGAAACAATATTTTTTTTTAACGTTCCTGCTCCGGTCTTGCACGCCGGTTATAAACCGGAATAAGAGAAGGGTTAAAAGAACGTTCTTCACTTGTATTTTTTAATCCTTTTCAGAGCATTTTTCTACTTTACAGTGTCATTTGTTGCTTACAGAATCGTACTTTTCTCCACAGATTTTCATGCCGTCCCCCCCTTCTTCGAAAAAATCCCAGCTACAGCGGATATCTAACGTCACACCGTTGTAGCCATGCATGCAGGAAGTGACAGATTCTGGACAGGAAATTAGGCCTTTTAGGCTACAAAAATGACAAATCTTGTTTGGTTTTGGTTTTCATTCCCTGTAGTGTTTCTAATCCCTGGTGTGTAGTACAAGACACGCCCATCTCTGTGATTTATACACAAGATCATTTATCCCGTGCGAATCGATCATAATTACTACAGACATCCTCCAGCAACGTTACTTAACAGACATACAGCATGTCTGGAAATCTAATCCCATCCGAACAGTACTGAAGTGAAATTTACACCAATCTTTCCCCCAATACTTGATATGTAGCTGATCAGCCATGGCACACTCAGCGTGTGTGCTGTTACGAAGCTTTCCACATCACCAAGAAACGTAAAGCTACTACTTTAGCATCATGAAACACTCGCCTGATAGGGTATTATTTGCACATAAGGTTTCATCATATCACAAAAAGAAGTCTTGTTAGAAATCAAATGTGAGCTGTAATATCGCAACATCTTTTAACATATACTTCTACCATCATAGTTTAGGCCACGCCTCTTACCTGAATCTGATTCAGCTGATGCATTACTTTGTGCTAGTGCTGTTCTGATGTACTTTTGTTCATGTTTATAGATAACAGTGTGTCACAAACCACATCAGCAAGTCTGTGTGAGAAAGAACACCTGAGCGAGTGGGATGAAGTTTGTACAACGCTGAGCTGGAGGCTATAAGCATCTCTTACTTGGGACAAACAAACTTCGCTGCACCAAATGTGTCCTGACTGCTTGAATGCACAAAGGGAGAAATGTAATATTTGGCTAAACTTTTCCTTGTATAATATGCAAGGCACCCGTATGGATATATAAGTATGTACTGAATACTGAAGTATTTCAGGCTCTCTGTTAGGCTGTGAACATAAAACTGAGCGTGAATCCAGAAAACAAGTCTCTAACGGGCAGTTAAACCCTTAAGAACAAACCCAGCTGCTTTTCTAAACCTTTTTCACACAGTCATTTCCCACTCACTCATACACTCTGACACACACACACACACACACACACACACACACACACAGAGCGCGAGTAAAACGAATCCATGTGGAATAAAGGGTCCACAGACGTCCACACCCTATGATCAATTAGCGAGGCATGTGTTTGAGAACACATTTGATACATTTCAATTTTCCCATCTGCTGTTTGGCTTGCTTTCACACTGCTGTTTCACACATTTCTGGCTCCGAGCGCTCGAAAAAACCTTCAGCTGAAGTGCAGTTCAGCGCACAACGGATTCGAGGAATGCATGAGGAAGCCAGTGTAATAATACGCACATCAAATGCAGGATGGAAGTTTAATTCGCTGCTAAGAGAGTGATGGGAGCAGAAACAGGAAGTCCTCACCTTCCTCCAGCGTCTTGCCCACTTTGATGTCGCTGTCAGTGCCCTGGAACTCGTTGAAGAAGGGTCGTATTTTGAACTCGTAGGTGGTGCCTTTGCGGAGCTGAGCGATCACGGCCGTGTACTCGGCAGGACTCCTGACCTCAAACACGGCCCAGTCACTCCGCGTCTGCCCCGACTCAGACGACACGCGGTACATCACCTTATAGCCCTGCATGTACTGGGACTGCTGCTCCACCTGCACACACAACACAACAACGTTACAGTGCGGCTGATCAACAACGTTACAACACCTCTAATCAACATTATTATAGAACAACTAATGAACAATGTTACAGCATGGCTAATGAACCACGTTATAGCACGTTTTACCAACAGCGTTACAGCACTGCTAGTGAGCAACTTCATATTACAGTTAATCAACAACGTTAGAGCACAACTAATGAACAATGTTACAGCATGGCTAATTAAGAATGTTACAGTATGGCTAATCAACAAAATCACAGCACAGTTATTCAACACTGTTATAGTACTTATAATCAACTATGTCAAAGCACAGCTAATGAACAGTATTACAGCACAGCTATTCAACAGCATTACAGCACAGCTAATCAACAGCATTACAGCACAGCTAATCAACAGCATTACAGCACAGCTAATCAAC
>CM074929.1:22039624-22044624 GCA_037576815.1 Pangasius larnaudii
TCAACAGCATTACAGCACAGCTAATCAACAGCATTACAGCACAGCTAATCAACAGCATTACAGCACAGCTAATCAACAGCATTACAGCACAGCTATTCAACAATACAGCACAGCTAATCAACAGGGTTACAGCACAGCTATTCAACAGAGTTACAGCACAGCTATTCAACAATGGTGAAGCACAGCTAATCAACAGCATTACAGAATAGCTATTCAACAACATTATCACACAGTTAATGAACAGCGTTACAGCACAGCTATTCAACAGCATTACAGCACAGCTATTCAACAACATTATCACACAGCTAATCAACAGCGTTACAGCACAGCTATTCAACAACATTACAGCACAGCTAATCAACAGCGTTACAGCACAGCTATTCAACAGCGTTACAGCACAGCTATTCAACAACATTATCACACAGCTAATGAACAGTATTACAGCACAGCTATTCAACAGCGTTACAGCACAGCTATTCAACAACGGTGAAGCACAGCTAATCAACAGCATTACAGAATAGCTATTCAACAACATTACAGCACAGCTAATCAACACCGTTACAGCACAGCTATTCAACAGCGTTACAGCACAGCTATTCAACAACATTACAGCACAGCTAATCAACACCGTTACAGCACAGCTATTCAACAGCATTACAGCACAGCTATTCAACAACATTACAGCACAGCTAATCAACACCGTTACAGCACAGCTATTCGACAGCGTTACAGCACAGCTATTCAACAACATTACAGCACAGCTAATCAACAGCGTTACAGCACAGCTATTCAACAGCGTTACAGCACAGCTATTCAACAACATTACAGCACAGCTAATCAACAGCGTTACAGCACAGCTATTCAACAGCGTTACAGCACAGCTATTCAACAACATTATCACACAGCTAATGAACAGTATTACAGCACAGCTATTCAACAGCGTTACAGCACAGCTATTCAACAACATTATCACACAGCTAATGGCTAATCAACAGCGTTATAGTGCAGCTAATCAACAACATTAAAACATGGCTAACAATGTTACAGTATGTCTAATCAACAACATCACAGGACAGCTACTCAAGCTGTGATATTTGAACTGACATTAGGAGCGGACAAATCATACATTTATTAGCTAGAGCAGTCAAGCTCCAGCGTGTTACTCAGTTCACCCGTCGACTGCATGGAAACCTAACTGACAAATCAAAAAAAAGTGGTAGCTAACATAATGTAATAATGTAACAATAAGCTAGCCAGGTAAGCACATTAACACAAAGTAGATTTCAGGAAACAAACAAGTTTATGATCATTAAAATCAAGTTTATAAAATGTGTTTTTGGTCAAAGTACTAATCCAAAACTTGAGCATCAAACACTGACAAGTGTTATTACATCGTAAAATATAAGAGCCTATCAGATTTCAGTATGCGAATGTGTTCTCTTACGGTAGTGTTGGTGGCATTTCTGATTTGGATTTTCTGGATTTCTCGGTAAGAAGTCCACATCAAGCAATTTATTATTAAATTATGAAAAAAAATGTGCTCTTTAAGCCAGGGTTTTGGTGACTAGCTTTCAGTGTGGGTGGTGAAGTAATTAAATTATTTGTGTGTCACTGCATCATAGCTGGAACTGACAGTTCTCATTATTGAAGCTCTGTCTTCATGGCTTTGAGATGGACAGGCTGAACTTCCCGTAAAGAGCACGCTGATCACACGCCAGGGAAAGACATACTGACAGCACAACGTAGTGATGACAAGATGGAATGGCAGACTGTAAAGAAACGACGTGGAAACACTCGATCGTCTGAGGAAATCACACACATCCAGCTCGGAGTCTCCCAGACGTCTGGTGGCCTGCAGATAATCTCTCTTGTATGTTTCCAGCAGGATCTTGAGCTCTTTCAGCTAACTGCAAACACGAGAACTCAGCTCAGGGCTTCAGCACAAACTAGCGTACTACAGAGCAGTGGCTTGTGGCTAGGATTTGCTTCGTGTCTTTCTGGAAAATCTACAAATGTCGCAATATTATGACCAAGTTCTTTGGAATGGTGAAACATCTTCAGGCCTTGCCTTGCTCCTACATCTGTCCCTATTAAGTACAGGACTTGTAGCAACGTTCATATTTAATGTATTGATTTTAGGGCTTTTTTTTTTTGGGACATGATTCAGAAGCCCTGGAGCTTTTGTGGAAAGACAAGAGTGGGATCTCCTCCATATGGTCCTAATGCAGAGAACTGTGCAGCCTTGTAAAGACTGTAATGCTCGCTTGATCCAAGGCAATAAAACCTGTCGTCTCAGCTGCAACTCATTAAGCACTCAAAAAGTGCAAAGGGTCCAAAATCCTGACACGAAACAACGTATGTGTACATTTTACTACGAATACTGGCCTGGCCAGAGGAGAGGCACTCACGGCACATTAAGCACATTTCCAGCACATTGCAAATTTATTACAGGTTTGAAAACATAAACTACAATCGCAGACTCTACGCAGGGTCCGTGGATGTAAGTGAAGAAGATGGCAGCTGTGTCGGTTAAAGGAATGCTCTAGCGTTTTTACCAAACACAATACTCTTTACTGAGAAAAGAACAGAAAGCACATCCACTCCTAATTCACTTACAGTAGAACGCTGCCAGTTTCTGCTTCCCTGAGTTCTTTAGTCAAAATATTTATGTATCCAGCTGCACTTTGTCCTTTCACAGATAGTACTACTTTTTACTAGTCAGCTTCAGGTAATTGGAATCGGATGTTACTTTATTCCTCCGGTGTATACGACAGCTACCAACCGGGGGAGGGTGAAAGCTAACACGTTCCTCCGAGACACACTCAGAGGAACGTGCTATCTGCCCTCTTCCACATACATGAGCTTACAGAAAGCTACGATTGCTTAGTGCCACTGTGATTGACAGGGGAGAGAATATGTCCCTCCTACCCTGAGCGCTCAGCCAGTGTTTGCTTTCTTGGCCGCGGAGAGCTGTGGCATCTTCAGGATTCAAACGTGTGATCTCCTGCTGATAAGGCGAACGTTTCTCTGCTGCACCACTCAGGAACCCATTTTTTGGTAGTTTTTGTGGTCTGTTTTTTGATGTCTGTTTCAGTACATCAGGCTGTTGAGCTCGCAGTACAGGTGGCACAAATGTTCTAGTTTCATTCTGACGCTACGCTACTGATAGACACAGATACATTTTACTCACAAGCGATTTCCTTCCAAAATTTTATTTTTAGCAGGATGATGTCTGATTTGTGATCAGATGGGTTGTTTTATATTCGTTCTGTAGCTAGCTCATGTGGAAACAGGCAGTAAACTAAAGATGGATACGCCCACTAGCATTCGGTGTAGAGCGTTTTGAGTGACGCTTTGAGTGGATGTGTGGACTACCAGAGAAGATGAGATCAGAGAGGTGGAGATCAGTGTGGAAGGAACGGTGAGGAGGTTCTTACTGTCCACTGCACACGGATGGAGGAGGAGGAAAGGATGGTGGGATTGTGGAGGTGGATGACAACGTCCCCGAGCTCCCTCTGGATCTGCCCGTGCTCCACTCCCTGACTGGTTGGAGGAATTTCTGCATATACACACAGAAATAATTCATGACTTCATCACCACTTAAACACTGATTTTTATTTATGTATACAGTATATTAGCATGTTCATTGCTTGCTAGCGATGTTGCATAGCTCACCCTGTGTTTTTATGGCGTCGCTGATGGGACTCGGGTCACTCAGGCCGTATGCGTTAGCCGCTCTGACCAGGAACAGATAGACCGCGCTGGGCTTCAGGCCCTTCAACACGTAGCTCTCAGTCCTCACGTGCTCTGCTAGGGTGTGCCAGCTACTGCCGGATGCATGACTGCAGGAAACACAACACTGGACACTTGACACAAGTAACCAAACAACAAACCCAACCAACACTGTCTCCTACTGACACCTCAACCGAGTCACTACTTAGCAATAGAGGTAAGATTAAGCCATTTCTTTGGATTATAAGACATATCTTAAAATTTCCAGGATTTATCTCAAGTATTAGCACTCTGCATATTGCGTTATGTGATTGGAGGAGGAGGATAGACAACAGGAATGGGAAGATTTTGGGGAGGGGGGGGGGGGGTTCAAAATACTGAGATTTTTAACATTTATTTCACCTGAACTTAACCTCCATAAACAGGGTTCCAAACACTTGGTGTTTAGAAACCCTGCTGTGATGGTTAGAATTTTTCTCCTTGTTTTTATCAATATTTTATAAAACATAAAAACTGGTAGGAAGGTACAATATCCTGACTGCTACTCTACGATATTCACTGTTAAAAGAAAGCTGATCTACAAACCAGAGGTAATTGCAACGGGGGTTCATTTGTAAATAAGTGCTTGGACCCCGATCATCGCCGCTGCTAGTGCTTATATTGTAAAATAGGGTTTAAAAATGATATTTCATGGTTGTTACAACGACCTATCGCTCTGTTCCGTTGTTTATTTCTCTGCTGGGGTGAAACAAAAGTCTAATGAGTGCGAGCTGTCACAAGATAACCGTCACGTGTGATTAGTATTTAATCAGCAGGCTGTCTGTTATTTGTTCTTCTTCTTCCTGCAAAGGAAACACCGCAGTTCCGCTTGTTTCTACTGGGTCATGCTTCCAGGGTTAAAGTTCACCTGCAAGCTAATGCATTTTTAGCATTCTTGTGTCCTTTCCCATTTAACTCAATCAGCAGAGCAGAAAATAATGTAAATTAAAGTGATGAATCATATGATAGTCTCTCTGCTATCATTTAGCATACGTAGCGATTAGAGCTGAGGTTCTGGCTACCTGAAGGCCTCGATGATGTATGAGGTGGGCGTCGCTCCGGAGTGAAGGTCAGGCTTCCAGGACAGAGACACGGTGGTGCGAGTGACGTCAGTGATCTCGGGTTTGGAGGGAGCGCTGGGGATCAGGTTGGGGTCAGTGGGTCGACCAGGCTGAACTCCAATACCAAACTCTGAAACAGGAGGGGGAAAAAAAAGATGGAAATTATAA
>CM074929.1:22047124-22054342 GCA_037576815.1 Pangasius larnaudii
GAACATAAATTAGCAAAAAAATCTCTGTTTGTATCTCTAGCTTTATTAGCGGTTATGGCTCTGAGCTTACTGCAGGGTAAACCAAAAAAGTGCACACATCCAGAAGGATTTTTTAATTACTGACATGAGACAGCAATAAATAGCGTAATTACGCAGACACTGTAATTATGATCAGTGCCTTCCATGAGAAGAAAGGTTTCTATGGCTGCCTGACTCAGGAACAGTTTTCTTTTTCTCACTAAATGAATGACAGAACTGTTGCAAAGCTGCTCTGGTCATCCATACACTAGGTGGCGATCTTGGCCTAAGCAGTACAAGTGAAAGGCTAGCCACGGGTTTTTTTTTTAATTAAGAGATGCAAAAAAAGCAAGCTTTACTATTATTTGGCGAAAAGGTTAACGTATCAGTCGTATCCAGGTGCAGGCGCCCCCTTGTGGTGGAAAAGAATAGAAACTAGAAGTAAATTAGGTAGCTAATGTAGCGTACGTCAAAAGATCATACAGAAGCGGCGGGTAGGTGAGATATCAAGTCCAAATAGTCGAAATAATGCACTTCATTTTTTTTTCCGCAACTTGTTCAAAGTTTCCGTAGAAAATATCGTGGGCGGGTAGAAACTGAGGAAAACAGAGGGTGGGATTGGTTGAATACGCTCACTGAGAAGGCATGTTAACATTATGATGTCATATTAACTATTTTTGTGGGATAGAAATGGAAATAAGCGAACAGAGACAGTACACGTCTCTGCATTTATGCTTTCAGTTAATACAGTGTTGATGTAGTTTTTTAGATTTTCCCTCCATTTTCTTCCACTTCGCTCATTTGTGGCATCGTCGGGATTCGACGCTATTCGACAGAGCAAACGCTTTTCTGTTGCGCCACCCAGAAACCCTAATGCAGTGTTTTTAATGTGTGTTTTTTTTATGTGTGTGTGTGTGTGTGTTTCTTACTATCGGTGACCTCCAGCAGAGCTTTAGTAATCACACTTCCTGCGATGTTGAGCGCCTGGCAGCTGTAGTAGCCGCCGTCTCCGCGCTCCACTCCCGTGATGGTCAGATCTCCGGTCTGAGAGACGGAGAACCGGCTGGAGGACTGAGGAGGCTGAGAGGAGAACAGCAGGTTCTGCAGCGGAGAACGAGATTGAGGAAAGAACTGTAAGAGAGTTTTACTAAAAAAAAAAAAAAAAAAAAAACAACAACAAAAAAAAAAAAACACAAGACACCAAAGTCTGAATTGAAGCTGCTCAGTTTGGAAAACGGTCTCCGCCAGTCTTAGAGCAGGTGTGTGTGTGTGTGTGTGTGTGTTGTGATCGCTCTGTCTGGCTGTCTGAAGCAGAGTGTGTGTGTGTGTGTGTGTGTGTGTGTGTGCGTGTGTGTGGTTCTCCCTGCACTGGAGGTGTGTTTAATAAGCACAGCTGGAGCTGTAACAGTGCCGAGTTCATAAATCCGTCTCACAGCAGGGGGGGAGGGGGCCGTGCTACGAACTTATTACCAAACCGCGATAAATCATCGGGAAATAAAGATGTTTGGAAGAAAAGCAGATCTGTCTCAGTATTAGCTGGCGACCATGGCTTATTAATAATGCAAAAAAAAAAAAAAAAAAAAAAAAAAAAAAAGATGGGATATTTTGGCAAGCATAATTAGGAAATGTGAATGTAAATGCAGCTTGCTAAAGGCTACGATATACAAAACCCACACAAGAACAAATAAATCTGATATCTGATCAGAGTCTTCTTACTCCAGGAAAAAAGCCTTCTCTTTATTATGAGGAAATATAGCGTTATTACAATGTGAAGTGTCTTGCAATTTGGAGAAAGCATCTCGTTATTACGTCTGAATACATTTCTTACCGGTGAGATGACGGTTTGTCATATGAGGAATCTGCCGTGTCAGTTTCACAGTTACTCTCGAAAACGACGTTATTTACATTTCATTTACATGAAAGTGCGCTAGCGCTAAGCAAGAAAAGAAAATCTTGAATTAACGAGATACTTTGTAACAATAGCGAGATGTTTTCCTCATAACCACAAGAAACATTTCTTGGAAATATGAGACGTTTTCCTCACAATGACAAAATGTTTTTCTCATATCGACGAGATGCTTTTGTCATTAAAAAATGAGACGTTTGTCTTGTAACAAGATGCTTATCTCAAAAATAAAACGTTCTAATAACTATAATAAATATTTAACATAATAATGAGATGCTTTTTAGTAACAAGATGTTTTTCTCGTAACGAGTTGGTTTCTAATAACAAGATTTTCTACGTTTTTTCAGGTTTTTCTCGTAGTAACAAGTTGCTTTGCTTGTCATAAGGAGAAGCTTTTCATGTAATAAAAAGATGCTTTTCTCAGAATTACAAGATGCTTTCCTCGTCATGAGATGATTTTCTGGAAATGATGAGATGTTTTTCTTGTAATAATGCAATGTTTTCCTGATAATAACAAGACACCTTTCATATAATAACAAGACATACTCTAATAACTAATAAGATACTTTTATCATAGTAACAAGATGCTTACAAAAATGAAAAGCTCTTCTAAAAGTGAGATACTTTTCTCCTAATAATGATGTTTACTGTCTCTAAGAGATGTTTTCTAATAACAATGAGACACTTTTCCTGTAACAATGAGATCGCCTAGCTCCACCCCTTTTCCTTTAAAGGTAGGCATAAGGTGTGGTCAGTTAGAGGAACGGGAAGACTGGTCAGTGTTGTCTTTGGAAATGTAACGATCCTCACAGAAAACAAGGGGGTGCTAACAGTTACAAACAGCTCCTTGAATGTGTAATGGATCTGATGGGATTTCTCTCTCACCTGACTCCCCTCTCTTTGCCAGAAGATGGCCGGCTGTGGGCTTCCTGTTGCCTCGCACTGAAAAGTCACGGTGCGTCCCAACCCGACCACCTGGTTCCTCGGACGCACCGCAAACACCGGAGGCACTGAAGTGTGTGTGAGAGAGCATATGTTAATCACTAATACAGGAAGTGTGACAACACACCATTAAGGGCTTATAGGTTATAGGAAAACAATCAACGATAAAGCAGAGTTAATGTTACCTCCGTGAACTTGATTATTTTCCTTCAACAGCACGTCCTGAAGTGTTTTATTCCTCTTATACCTCAGCAAATTGCCCATGATTACAATGTTTATTAATTAAATGCTTATTAGTTGTTATTATTCACTAACTGTGTATTCATTTGTAGCTGCACTACTGTCAGAGCTGCTGTTAAAGAAAATTAATCAACACCTTCTGACCAATCAAATTCATGAATCCAACAGAGCTGTGGTACACTCTGGATAATTTACGCAAGGTCTTATTAATCGTTCGAACATTAACACGCTATTAAATCACCATAAAGTATCTGATGTAGCTATCTAGCTAGCATGTGACTCCTTTTGCTAGCACAGTTAGCGTGCTTGCTAACCAACAACGGCTGATTTTAGAAATGTCGAGTCACTTTTTTAACCTAGTTCACCTGTTTATATTGTGCTAAAAATTGTACACGACAAAGCTGGTCAGCCATTCGTACTCAAATAGTTTCTATTTTCATGTGCTTGGCACTGCTGTTGCTATGGTTACCATACCGTATTATAGGCTGAGCGACTAGCTGTCTGGAAACACCTTTACACTGTAACACACACTTTACATGCTCGGGATTTTCGGCTTTTCGCTGTAGAGGCTGATTAAAGAGAACTCAGGCTACCGGGCTGTGGTGGGGGTGTAAAACAAATGTAAATGAAATGAAAGCTGCCGTGACACTCCCAGTTGCTTCATTAGCATAGGCAAGGGCACAGAGCGATAACATTTTCATTGGAACAGGGGATAAATTTGGCCCATCTGTCCCGTTGTGACGGCGGCAGGTGGGCGTGAGACGCAGACTTTTCATGCATCTTAATGACAAACTCCATCTCGGTGCTCACTGAGTGCTTTCTATCCACGACGTCGATAAGCATTCACGTGCCTCTCTGCCCTTTTTTCCCCCCAATGCTAATAAAATAAAAAGTGACAGCAGCTACATCCCCCACCTCAAATATCGACCACAAGGGCTTTCTCTTTACAGCCAAAAGCCACAACTGAACCCTGAAGCAATCTCAGGCCTGTCAGTCCCCGGACTCCAGAGCTCTGAAGGACCAAAGATGAGAATTTACAAAGACGTGGAGCTTCTGTGCAACAAAACCAGGCAATTTTATTGACAACATTACCTTGAACACTTGGAACTAGCATTCTTTTTTTGGTGTTGGTTGTTTTTTTTTTTTTTACCCATGCGTGTGGGTGCTGTCACTGTTGCCGATGACAACCGAGACAAGCGTGCTGATTGGTGGGAGGATGGAAGGTGGATGGATGGTGCTTCTGACAACTTCCTGTTGCTGTCAGGGCAGTGATATAGGGTGACGGATGATGGCATTGCGACTTACCAGACATAACTGAAAGAGGAAAAAAGAAAAAAAAAAAAGGAAAAAAAAGAAAAACAGAACACACATGTGATAGATGAGTAAATAAATCATAATTGTCATGAGGCAAAATGAAATGATTTCAACAACCATGTACCAACACACAAGACATACACAATATATATACAGTACACGATAAGTAAGGAATAAAACACTCGGGGCCGTGCTGTTAAAGAAAAATAATCAACGACACTGTGGTGTGATGAAGTGGATCCTGAAGTTGATGATTTTCCGATAACAGCACATGCTTTATTCCTCTTATACCACAGCGATTTGGATTTATTTAAATTAATTAAACAATGTCATGCTTTTTTTTTATCTGTTTATAGTAACATTATTTACTATAAGCAAAAATAAAGCAAAAAAATGCAGCTTGTCATGTCATGAAAGCAGAATGCATAAACTCCTCCATCCTGAAGATGTCGGAAAACGTACATTTGCAGCTTTACCTCTGACTGTTATAAAGCTCTGACACTGGAGACTCCTTCCATAAATGTTAATTAAATAAGCATCTCTTTACAGAAAGCTTCATATCAGTGATGATATCTTGTCATTGTTAAATAACCCATTTTTAAAATCCGTTTAGAAAAAGGAATCAACACTTCTGAGCAATCAGATGTGAGAATTCAACATCGCTGTGGTATAACAACATGCGCGTCTTGTTTTCTTTCCACGCCGTGTACACCATAATGAAAACTCATACATCTGGAGTTTATCCAACATTCAGTGATGTAGTGATTTATATCGTGCAAAACAAGCTGAAAAGCCACTTAATCATTTTCTAATCTCTTATCTAATCTACCAGGGTTCTCACACTGGATTTCTCGGCATTGTCCATTTGTAAGGAGAGCTACACTTGATAAATCTGTGAACGGAGACGTGATGAGCAGAGCAGCCTCGTGCAAATCAGCGCCATTCTCCGGTGCTTTTTCGGCGAGGCCTCTCCAAACGTTCCCCTCTCCCCTTCCTGTACAAGCCCCATTAACACGGCCACTCACGGGACTCGGGTTTTCCGCAAATACATCAGCTCTAATGACTAAATTACCAGAAGAGGAAGGCCTCGTTTGTAACCCTGCATTATCTCTTCACGGCTAATTTTTTATTCCGAGCCGTTCATCCACGTGTGTAACTTTATATTCGGTTCCAAACAAAAGCATATCTGCTATATCCAGCTGAGCAGTTCTTTCCCGACCCAAAATAATCCAGGACACGCATCGTTTCTCGAACAGAATCTCCGCCTCAGGCGTATTTAGCAAATGAGGTATCCGAGTTGACGTCTTTTCGAAGTTCTAAGTTCATACCCATCGTTTCAGACACGTAAAAAAAACAATAATCCCCTGATTGTGGCGTGCAGGAAAGCCTCGTAACCAGAGCTGGAGAGGAAAAGAGAAATTGCTTGAGGGCGTAAAAGCACAATGCTGTCGTTGTTCCGCGAGGTCCCGGCTGATGTGAGTGTGAAATACTCACACTTCACTGAGCTGAATGTTTACTGCGGAGCATGAGAGCAATAGTGATGATTTACACGTTGATCCTGATGTAATAAAATGTGTTTTCGCAGTTATAAAACCATCAGGAGAAGTTTTTTTGTGTCAGGAGTAGTTCTTCGAGGCATCTCTATATTATATCATGTAGCCAGTGCATGAGTATGAGGCTTTTTATTCTTATTTTAACGCTAGCACTGACACACAAATTATTTTTCACTGTCATTTATTAGTCACAAAAGATAATTCCTCTCGCTCTTCTATTTCTCAGTTTCTCAACTTCTGTTCCCAGGCTGATGGCAGCAGAAATTTAGCGGGAGTGAACCCCTCTGGGCTTTGGTGCTCTTAGCTGAACCTCCCGATGGACGCTTACACTCCACTTCCTGTTCCAAGCGGAGCATGCACACTGAGCTTATCCTATTATCTATTCCTCAGAGGAGCCGGAGCCGAGTTAAAACCAATGCCATGAAGTCATGTGGGAGAAACAAGACTCACAAAACATCTTATTGTTTATCTTCATTAGAGATTAGGACTCTACAGTAACAACACACTGCAAACCTCTCTCAATAATGTGATTATCCGTTCATAAGCCAGCAGCCAACTCCAGAATTATTGCCAACCTTTAGGAGGATGAGATAAGACCCAATAGGCATGGCTGAACATCATTTTTAAGGAGGATGCCAATAATTATGGCACCTATTGTATTTACGTAGTGCAGTCATTTAAAATTAAATGAAATATTAAAGATGGCGGACTTCTCACCGTGGACGGTGAGGGTGGCTGTGGCTTCTGCCTTCCCCATCATGTTCTCAGCCAGACAGGTGTAGGAGCCGCCGTCGGCCGAGCTCAGCCTCTTCAGCTTCAGAGTGTGGTCATCACGGATCTCGAACCTGAGACATACACACACATACACACACACACACACACACACACACACACACACACACACACACACACACACACCAACATTCTCAATGAAACACCATCAAACATCTTAACTTGCTGCCAAATACCAACACACAACACTTTTCATCAAACATACAGAATCAGCAATCACATTTTCAACGAAACAACAATAAACACCTTAAAACCCGACACTAACACACTCAATTCTCAACACAGCATCAGCAACACTAACATTCTCAATGAAACACTAACAAACACCTTAAAACCCAAACACTAACATTCTCAATGAAACGCTAACAAACACCTTAAAACCCAAACACTAACATTCTCAATGAAACGCTAACAAACACCTTAAAACCCAAACACTAACATTCTCAATGAAAC
>CM074929.1:22083200-22100975 GCA_037576815.1 Pangasius larnaudii
AGAGAAAGAGACAGCAGAAATAAGCCTGCAGTTTCTCGGGGCTGCGGGTTAAAAGCCGGTGACGGTGAGAGTGAGACCCTCGGAGTGTGTCTGTGTTTACCGCCCAGTCTGAACAACACACTGAGGGAAAAGAGAAGGAAAGAAAAGGATAAAGGAGGAGTGTAGAGGCCAGTGTTAGCCTTGAGCACTGCTCTTCCTCTCAGCGTCGCCGCGTTAGTGAGCTGTTGCGGTTGTGCAGCTGGCTCATGTTTATCCCTCTCACTAACCTTATTCTGAGAAAAAGACAAAACACAGCGACGACCTCGAACGAAAACACACCGAGACACCGAGCGTGAGACGGACAATCAGTTCCAGCGCCGTGTGGCATTGAGAGATTAGACGGAGATGCATGGATCAGAGAGAAAGCACAAGAGAGAGCAGGAAGGAAGGAAAGAATGAAGGAAGGAAATGAGAAAAAATAGAGAAAGAAAGAAAGAAACAGACAGACAGACAGAAATAGAAAGAAATACAGAGTCAGACAAACAGATGGACAGAAAGAGAAACAGAAAGAAAGACAGATAGACAGGTTCATAGAAAAAGAGACAGGCATACGCAGACAGAAAGACAGAAAGAAAGACAGACAGACAGAAAGATTCACAGAAAAAAAGAAAGACAGACAGACAGACAGATTCATAGAAAAAGAGACAGGCAAACGCAGACAGAAAGACAGAAAGAAAGACAGACAGAAAGATTCACAGAAAAAAAGAAAGACAGACAGACAGACAGATTCATAGAACGAAACAAAGACAGACAGACAGACAGACAGACAGACAGACAGAAAGATTAATAGAACGAAAGAAAGACAGACAGACAGATTCATAGAAAGAAAGAAAGACAGACAGACAGACAGATTCATAGAACGAAAGAAAGACAGACAGATTCATAGAATGAAAGAAAGACAGACAGACAGACAGACAGAAAGATTCATAAAAAGAAAGACAGACAGACAGACAGAAAGATTCATAGAAAGAAAGAAAGACAGAAAGATTCATAGAAAGAAAGAAAGACAGACAGATTCATAGAAAGAAAGACAGACAGACAGACAGACAGAAAGATTCATAGAAAGAAAGAAAGACAGACAGAAAGATTCATAGAAAGAAAGAAAGACAGACAGAAAGATTCATAGAAAGAAAGAAAGACAGACAGATTCATAGAAAGAAAGACAGACAGACAGACAGAAAGATTCATAGAAAGAAAGAAAGACAGACAGAAAGATTCATAGAAAGAAAGAAAGACAGACAGACAGATTCATAGAAAGAAAGAAAGACAGACAGACAGATTCATAGAACGAAAGACAGACAGATGTGAGATATAATTTGTATCCGTGTTACAAATGTCATTCGGGAGACTTGTTAAACACTTCCTCTTACACTGAGCATCTAAAATAACGCAGAAAATATAAGAGCTGAAACGTTTTTTTTTTAATATTACAAATGTAAGATGTACATTAAAACATTTGATGAAATGAATACAGAGTTAGAAGGTGGAGGTGGACGGGTGGCGCTGTGGGCGTGTCTCTGCAGTGTTCCACATCACCACACTCATCACTTTCTTTTCCTTCCTGTGTGCTGGAGTTAATAACAACTGCATGCCAGTGATTCGAGGCACAGTCTTACAGTTTCTCCTCCTTTCTTCCCTCCTTTTTTCCCTCTTTTTTTCCCCCCATCCCCCTTTCCCCTTCCTCATGCATGTTTCACTCGGGACATGATTAACAGCCCTCACTCTTTTATTCTCTCGTTCCCTTCTTCATTATTCCTGTTTCCTCTGACCTCATCCATTAGGCGCTCAAGGTTAGACAGGCCACAAGGACGTTCCATTCAGGCCGGAATGAGGGGGTGAAATCCAGCGAGAGAGAGAGAGAGAGAGAGAGAGAGAGAGAGAGAGAGAGAAATCTCTCTTCTTATAAACTCATTTCACCTCCAGTGCAGTGCCACGGCAACACCGCTACTGTTTTTCTTTAAAAATGGGATGTTCCCGTTAAGTGTACGTTTTTGCGGATCTGAAGAAGAGCGTCATTGAGGTCCATAAATAGACGTCAAGGACGAGTACTGGACAGATGTACGATATTTCTTTGTGCTTTCTGAAGCAAAACTGCGACTGTACGAAACCTTTTTTTCTCTCATATGGTCCAAAGTGCTCCTACGAAGAATTTGCTTCTTTATTAAAAACTAACGCATGCAATCACAGTCAGTTAGGAGGGATAACAGGTCCGAGGAGCTCCGTCTTTGCGGCACATTTTATCTCAGCTGAGAGCGATAAAGATGGCATTAATAAAGTTAATAAATTAGCTAACATGCCTTATTTAGATTGTTTGAATAAACCTACATAGCTCGCCTAAAACCTACATCAAGAAACTAGCGAGCTAATGCTACTCACTTTCAGTGCCATGGCGACATCCTCGATGCTGTAACCAAAAAAACAACAAAGTTGTAAACATCAAGTTTCTATGAGACACGTACCACAGGCTAGAGCAACCGCTTAGCATCATTTAGCCACTGACAGGACACCAAGATGTAAAGATCTTCTAACGTTACACCATGTGAAAGTGTTAGTGTAGCCGAATAGCACTGCTTGTCTTTTATTGCTAATCCATAATAATAAGCGGTGAACATTTTAGCTAACGTCGTTCCCATTCCTAAATAACATTCCAAGAAGCATCAGGTTGCTAGGCTACTCGGGTCTTCTTGCAAGCAGAGGAAGACGACTGCCTACTTTTCCATTCCTGGGATTGATGATGTATAAATTTACAGTAAATTATAGAAGCGGGACGCTGGAGCTCTCGTTCCTTCTCTCTCTCTCTCGCGCGCTCTTTCCCTCCATCAGCTGATAATGCCGCTATCGCTCCGGAGCACCTTGACTCGAGAGATTGCCTGTAACGATGACAGGATCGGCGTGGCGAGATTACGCACATCTGCTCTGCATCACTGGACGCCGCATCCTCATCCTGAGAATTCTTTTTCTTTCCTTCCCTCTGTTAAAGTGGAGTTAATACGTGCTGTGTGTGCTGTGTCTGCCTCAGCATGATCTAAAACTGTACAACACGTATAAATAAGAAATAATAAAGAAATAAACACTGATCTGAGGATCGTAGAGAAAGATACAGCGCTACAGCGGGTACTGTAATGTCTAATGCCTTGCAGGGTGGGCTGGTGTGTGTGTGTGTGTGTGTGTGTGTGTGTGTGTGTAAGGAGGTGCTGTAGGGTGTTACAGGGTGATAGGTCCCGCATGGTGTGCACGTGTGTGTTTGGGTTTGTGTGTGTGTGTGTGTGTGTGTGTGTATGGAGGTGTCGTAGGGTATTACAGGGTGATACGTCCCACATGAGGTGCATGTGTGTGTGTGTGTGTGTGTGTGTGTGTGTATGGAGGTGCTGTAGGGTGTTACAGGGTGATACGTCCCACATGAGGTGCATGTGTGTGTGTGTGTGTGTATGGAGGTGCTGTAGGGTGTTACAGGGTGATGCTTCCCGCATGAAGTGTGTGTGTATGTGTGTGTGTGTTTGGGTTTGTGTGCAGTAGAGATTAGAGGAGGTTTTGCATTCCTTCCTGAACCACACACTGCTGTGGAGCTGAGGCAGCATGGGCCTGTGCTTTGGGGGCGTGGCTTAAGCGGGGCCACGTTGAAATGAGGCACATTTAGTGATTATTAAACGTTATTATTTAGTTGCTGTAAAGGGACAATGTGGACGCCGCTCCACTCTCTCTACAGGCTGAAGGCAGTCGCAGTTTACACAGTTACAGAAAAGAAAAAAAATGAAGATGAATATCGAGCACCACTAAACTGAGGTGTTTTTTTTTTTTTGAGGACTTACACAACAGGTAAGTGCATCCAAGTTAAACACAGCTGAAGAAGAAGCGATTGTCAGTTTGTCTCTCTCTTTGTGGAGGTGAAATCGTTCAGAGAGCTCTTCCTGTAATTAATGTCAATCTCACATTATTAAAGGCACAGAAGAAGAAGAAGAAGAAGAAGAAGAAGAAGAAGAAGAAGAAGAAGAAGAGGTCTCTGACAGAATTTACTTTACCTTCAGCCAAAAATTAACCAGCCATCTCTCTGTCTGTCTGTCTGTATCTCATTCTCTCTCTCTCTCTCTCCCTCTCTCTGTCTGTCTCTCTCTCTCTCTCTCTCTCTCTCTCTCTATTTGTCCATCTCTCTGTATCTCATTCTCTCTCTCTCCCTCTCTCTATGTCTGTCCATCTGTCTGTCTCTCTCTGTAACTCATTCTCTCTCTGTCTCTCTCTGTCTCTCTTGTGTATCTCTCTCTCTCTCTCTCTCTCTATTTCTCTCTCCCCATCTCTCAATGGTGTCAACATACTTCCATTATTTAACAGCATTTTTTGTTCCTTTGCTTTTGAATTTGATATAATTATGTTACACTATTTTTTCTTTTGCTTGTTTGTTTGCCAAATGCCGTAAATATAACTGTTTGATTACGTTGAATTTATCTTTTACAGGTGTGTCTGTGTGCTCGCCTTTCTTTCTTTCTTTTTTTTTGTTTTTAATTTAACACACTGGATTAACAGCACAGTCACATCCTCTGCACTCTACACTCTGACCTTCACCCAGCTACACGGCTAATCACGGACGCTGCGCCGCCTCGGGTTTATGATGCCCACAGTGTCGCGAGGGCTCATTGTGCATTAATGCATCATAATCTGAGGATAAATTAGACAAGGTCGAGAGGTCGAGAGGTTGTCCTGTGCGTGACCCGAGAAGACGGCGTGGGTTTGATCGGCGGTCACGAACCGTCGAGTCGATGCCGTGCTGATGACAGGAATGTGAATGAACGCACAACAGCACACAATCGTTTCACTGATGTGGATACGGCGAGAGCAGTGTAATCAGGTCAGCCTCCGCCTGAGTGACCTCTTCTTCATCTTCATCACCACTCGGACAGTGAGGAAAAACACAACACACTGCATAAAGAACAGCACAGGAGCTGTACCCAGACACGGTGCATGTAAAAAGGCTTCACACCCTTGTGAAAATCACAGGTTTCTGTGACGGGAAAAATCAGATCACAATGTGATCTAGCAACCAACACAATTCAAGTGGGAAAAAAACCTACAATAACCTGTAATGTGCACCATTAGTGTACACACCCTCTTATAACGGCTCATGTGACTGTGCTCAGAGTGACCCAGTGACATTCAAACTCATGCTCAAAAGTAATTATCATACAACTGGCATCAATGAAATTATTCCGATTAACTGTAAATAAAGATCAGCTGTTTCTGTACGATTTTCCTGACATCTTCTTGGTTTCCGCTGAAGCCAAGGTCCTCAAAGAGCTTACAGAGCATGTGCGGAATCTCAATGTTGAATGGAATCGATCGGGACAGGAAGACAAAAGGATTTCCAAAACACTGGATGTACCATGGAACACCACGAAGAACAAGTGGAGAAAATGGAGCACCACAGTCATAGGAACAGGAGATCCATCCAAACCTGATGAAAGGACAAGAGGAAAACTTAACAGGAAGGCTGCCAAGAGACCTACGGCTACATTAAAGGAGCTGCAGGAATCTCTGACAAGTAATGATTACTCTCTGCATGTGACAACAATCTCTCATATTCTACACATGTCTGGGCTATGGCGTAGGGCGGCTAGACGGAAGCATTTTCTCATGGAAAAAAAAACAAAGCCTGCCTAAATCACCCCAAACCATGTGGCAAAATGTGTTATGGTCTGATGAGACCAAGGTAGTCTCATCATCGTTTTGGGCATAATTCTAAAAAGATAAAAGATGCAGCAAAAACAAGACAGCTTATCATCTAAAGAACACCATACCCACGACGAAGCATGGTGGTGGCAGCATCACACTATGGTGCTGCTTCTCTTCAGCTGGGACTTGGGCTCGAGTCCAGATAGAGGGAATCATGAATAGCTCAAAACCTGCAGACCTGCATGCTGAAGATGAAGAAGAATTTAAACTTCCAGCACGACAACAACCCAAAAAGCACAAATCCAAGGGCTGCATTTTGTATACGTTAAACATAATTATCATTTCTGTCTAAATGTATACCACAGCACTGCTGAAGTCTTGGATCTGATTGGTCGGCAGCTCCGAAAGTAGCAAAGCTGCAAGGCACAGGTTTACATAGACGCACTCGTTATCGTTTTTTCTATAGTAACAGCTCATTCACAGGGACTTGTACAGCAGACGCACCACATAAACTGAGATAAATTTAAAAAACGCGTTGTTATTTAACAAAGAAATATTCATTGCTACGGTGTAGTTTTCTGTAAGGAGTCTCCAGTGTCAGTGTCGGTGTCATTGTCTTCAGGACGGAGGAGTTTTTATGCTTTTTGTGGCTGCTCAATAACATGGCAAGCTGCATTTTTTTTTCTCTTATTAACTTCAAGAGGCAGAAAACAGAGGCTGGTGAGGGAACGACTGTTTATAACAAGTGCGTACAGGAACGAACTCGTTTCGTGGACGTGTATCACGTGTCGTTCTTTAATAAATTTTAAAAAAAAACTGTAATCCTTGGTAAATGGCTGTGGTATAAGAGCGCTCCACCCTGCTGTCTGTGGTTGAGGTCTGTCTCTGGTGCAGCCTTTCACCAAACCGCTCAGTCCTGGCTGCTGCCGTCTCCGAGCTGCACTTACGGCCCACATAACACCATCATGTCTTCCTGTGTTTGGACGAGAGAGTGAGAGAGAGAGAGAGAGATGGCACAGAGACGGAGAGCCAGACAGACTCCTGCAGCTGAATCGATGGACTCGGTGTGGCTGTGATAATACAGTGATAAAGGAATTAAGTGGAGACAGTAGTACAGATCATCACGGCGAGGGGAGAGATGTCCTACAGCGGGGATTTTATACATCAACCCAGACGAAGGCGGGGGGCGGGGGGGGTTGGGTTGGGGTGTAGGAGAAGTGACGCTGTCTGCACGGGCCAGGGAATGAAACCAATCAAATCCTGATGGATAATAGATAAGTCCCGCCCACCCAGTCAGAAGTCCATCATATTGCAGATATAGCCCAAATTTCCATTTTATGTTTACAAATTTACGCAATTCCTGTATCTATCCATCTAGCCATCCATCCACTCATCAGTCTTCTCACCTATTTACCCATTCATGTATCCATCCATCCATTTATCCATCTATCCATTCATCCATTCATGTATTCATCTATCTACCCATCCATCCATCAATCCATCTATCTACCCATCCATCCATCAATCCATCCATGATCCTGGTCAAACGTGTGTGTGTGTGTGTGTGTGTGTGTGTGTGTGTGTGTCTGAGAGCTGAATCGATAAGAGGGATGGATGGACGTTCTGAGACGATGTGGACACGGCGTGCTGTTAATATTAAATAATATCTGCTTATTTAACAGCCTACAGTACAGGCCATGAGGATTTACTGTTTTAATAAGGCTGCTCTGGGAGTCTAGATGTGTGTGTGTGTGTGTGTGTGTGTGTGTGTTTGGGATTGGATCTCACACTCTCTTTTGAACACGTTGCACACACATGAATGATGAATGTATTGATTGCGATTGATTGAGATGCTGTCGACACTGAGGATGGTTTAATTAGTGTGAGGGCTTCGGGGTTTGACCTTACGACCTTCACATGCACGCTAACTGACAGATACGACTGAACTAGATAGATAGGTAGATAATCTGTTTCTCTTTCTCTCCGTCTCTCTGCCTCAAAAGAGATAGATAGATGATTCTGTGATGATAGAATAGTATTTAGCGAGTGAAAATTCACTGACATAAATATATTAAACCTGAAGTTTTCAAATTAGAGGGGAAAAAAAATCCAGACTACAGAAATAAATGCATTAGTGTGCACACTGAATCAAAATCAGCTCGACTCGTGAGTCATTTAGAGATTCCAATCTCATCACATATGCATTAACGTTCAAACAGCAGCACTTTCCGTCTCTTCAGGACAGATTTATCTGCACTGATTTCGACACACACACACACACACACACACACACATGACGACATGGGAGTAGAAACATGATTATTTAAATGTATGCAAAATGTACAAGCCTTAACTCACGGACAAAGTCGTTTAAAAGTAGCTCAGCTTCAGCAGCTGTAAGTGCCAGACCAGAGGCATTCTGTTACTGGAACAGAACCGATTTTGCCAGAAGAGAACCGGCTGTTTTGCGGTGGAAATGATTGGAATGGTTATAAATTTGGTCCTGGCTCTGAAAGCAGCACCAACACACACACACACACACACACACACACACATATACGTGCACGCGCACACACGTCTTTCAGCTCCAAAATATACAGAATAAACAGAATAATCTGCAGCAAGGTATTTAAAGTGAGGCTCACATTAGACGGGTTAGTAAAAGAGCGATCAGAAAGATAAAATGATTTTTAAACAAACGAGTAGGAGTTTTTTTGGCACTTTCCATGATAGATAGCCAAATAATGAGAGAGAGAGAGAGAGAGAGAGAGAGAGAGAGAGAGAGAGAGAGAGAGAGAAGTCTGATGATTAAGTGTGAATAAAAAAAAGACAGGTGGAAAATGAAAAAAAAAAGAATGGAGATGCTCAGTCTCTCTCATTAACTAGTGAGTTCTTTAACTTGGACATTACAGACTGTGAGTTTTACATCTCGTCTCTGAGATGGATTTGTTTATGCAGGATTAATGAACAGAACCTGGAATGAAAATTAATCTCCAGGGAATTAAAATCATCAAACTTGGGTACTGTTTCCTTAAAAAAAATAAATCTCTGTAGCGTTTACAGAATGTAAAAAAAAAAAGCCTCTCCACAGCGATAATCATTAAAAATAAACGAAAGAAAGCCCTAAAAGTTCCCCCTTGGTGCAGTCCAGCAGCACCCATACGCCTAATTATCGCCTGAATGGAGCACAAAGCCTCTCTGTGAACACGGAGAAGATGAAGAGCAGCGATAAATGGAGGAGATTTCGCTTTGATGAGCAGATTTTTGCCAAGATGCAAAAACCTCTAAAGCCTGTCACACTTTCACTGCCGCTGAATGCTGCTACTTTTTTGTTTTCCATACCAAAAGGTTCGTGTAGGTTTTCTTTCTTTTCTTCTGGATTCTCCTCAGTGTCCCTCAGCAGGAGGGCGGCTTTGAGGAGGCAGAGCGACTCATCCAGCCAGGGCTTTTATCCTGAAGATCCAATCAGTACACCGCGAGAATACACGCACTCCATTTCATCATTTCATCACACAATAATGAGACAGAAAGACGAAACTGGAGCTCCATGTACATCTGTAATATAATAATGATTTGGTGTAAAGTCTATTTAATTACGCTCTGTACCTAAAGATAAATAAATAGTTATGTAAATAGAAGTGCCAAAGACAAGACATGCCTAACTAGTTCAAAGGGTAGTTTTTTTTTTTTTTTTTTAATTAAATGAGCGACTGCATTCGTTAAGATACTGGATTTCACTATGACATTTTAACTGATAAATCAGTTCCTCATACACCGTACGTATATCAAATGATTGGTGGATTAATATATTCGCTAGTCACTGCTGTGGGGATGTCGGCTAGCTGGGTGGCGGGAAAAAAAAATCTAAACGTACTTTGTAAGTACGAAAAATATTTCCGACTAGACGAAGCCGATTCTACACTCAACTATCCACGATAGTCTTTTTTTTCCCACTTTCATATCACTTCGTATGAAGTGTCAGGATTTTAAATCCCACTTCTGATCGTTCCTGAAGGAATTCCTCTCACATTTATTTTTGGTGGCGTTTTAAAGCTTAATAAAACGTAAGGCAGAGTGAATTCATTCGGAGCCGCGGGTTGCGCATCACTAACCAATCCCACTCGGTTGGATAAGAGCCTGGAGTCTGATCCAGACTCAGATTCAGACGCTACTCAGTCTGGAGTTGAACAGATGTTGCTGTAGACATTGCATTCTCCAAAAAAGAAGCCTGCTCTTTGAGCTATGATGAGGACTTTGGCGATGGACACGAGCTTCCATGCTGCTCACAATGCATTTTCAAGACAAGTTACATCCTTAAACAAGGAAATGTAATCTTTGTATAGCTCTTAATTTAAGTGAGATTTGGTGCAATCTTTGCTGTTTTAATAAAACTAGCAATGTCCTGAATACATTTTCTGTTTAACTACGGAAAAGACGTGTAGGTGACACATTCTGACTTACTGTTAGCTACTAGTAAAGGTAGGAGGTTAGACCACAAGGCTTTTTTTTTTCCCCCCTCGATGATTTTTCACTAACTTCCAGTCAGCCATAACAGTTTCCTCTGTTGGAGACACGCCCTGATTGGCCGGATTGAGCTGTCTTCGCCTCGTGGACAGAGACGACCCCATCGGCCTACGGAGATAGCTCTGATTAACAGGAAAGGCTCAGGTGATTATGCTAATAGAGGAAACCTGAATATGAGTGAGAGGGATAGAAATGAGATGATTGGAGGAATGTGCTTGGAGGAAAGCGGTGATATAGGCAATCCAATCATGTGTGTGATTGCAACCATATGTGTGTGTGTGTGTGTGTGTGTGTGTGTGTGTGTGTGAAGAGACACAGTTTAGTGGTGTACACGCTGTCTTATTAGCAGCAGGGGCTCAACAAGAGGGTCTCAAATCCCACCTACATAAAAAAAGTGACCTCACCTTTACCCCAGCCTTCCCAATCCATCACACAGCAGGGCTCGAGAACCCGACACACACACACACACACACACACACACACACACACACACACTCACACACGTTCCCTTACACGCCTGCACACATGCAAATGCTTTGGTGTGTTGTCAATTAAAGCACGTCAAAAGAAGCAAAGACATTTCTGAAATAATGCGAGAGTGTGTTAAGGCACTTTGTCTTTCGTGAGCGCTGTGGAATTCTGCTTTAAACACCTCCGAACTGGAACTGACTACATTTCCATCTGATCATTAAAGATGAGAAATCAAGCACACTTCCTGTATAAAATGACATGACTTGCAGGAAAAAGAAATGTGCCCTCACTTCTAAATGTGTTCCACCCGTTTTTTTGGGGTTTTTTTTTGGATTTGTGAGCATGACTTATGACAAACGCAACAGTAAAAGAAAACGAGCATAAAAAGAGATATGAAATGAGAAGGTAATGGGGGGAAAGGTATTATTATTATTATTATTATTATTATTATTATTATTATTATTATTATTGCATTATTTATTATTATTATTTATTATTATTATTTCTAGTTTAGTTTACTTTTAAAATGGATTTTAAAAAAAACTTTCCATCTAAACCCAATACAAAAACCCACAAAATACGCTCCGCAGTTTTAAACGTCAGAATATACGACAATAATGATAGGAATGAACAAAATATTGGTTGTTATGGCAACGATATATTTCTACAGGCTTGGCTACTATTAAACAAATCAACGATGGGTGTGAAAAATGCAGATTTACTAGCAGCTATTGTGAACCAATGGACATGGAGGTGCTTCTAATTTGCATATTCATGCATATTCATGCATATTCACGCATATTCATAGATCATGGCATTTTTAAATGATGATAATTGTGGGAAATGAATTTGATACTATGTGTGTATGCATGCAAGACAAAGAAGCAATGCTAGGCAAGTCACTTGTTTTTGTCTCAGCAATATGTACACAGGCACACACACACACACACACACACACACACACACACACACACACACACACACACACGGTCCTGGTTCACTTAGAGGTGAGTGTAAACTCTTCACATCTCTGTGTTCTCTGAGATGACCTGTGACCCCTGTGTATCCAATAATTCTAGTCACCCTTTTGGGCACGACATCATGACCTTTAGGGCCGATTTTACCAACCTCCAAGACTCTGTGACCTCTGACCCACACACACACACACACACACACACACACTGTGTAGTTGTTTACCTTGTTTTTGTCTGTTTTTAAACTCATTTTATGAGAAAATAGTTTTAAAAGCTTGTTTTGTCTGCAGTAATTTATTTCAGCTCCTTATGACAGTAATAATTTTTATGTTTTTTTTAATCACTCATTATGTCTGCAAAGTCTGTTTTTACACTTGTTTTGCCTGTAATTTTTGAAACCTTGTTTTGTCTGTAGTTGTCTTTTTCACTTTGGTTCATCTGCAGTTGCTTTTAGGGCTTGTTTTGTCTGTAGTTCATTTAAGCTGGTTCTGCATGTAGCTGCTTTTTAACAACTTGTTTTGTCTGTTTTAAGTTCATTTTGTCTGTTTTTGCTTGCTTCGTCTGTTTTAAGTTCATTTGGTCTGTTTTTGTTTGTTTTGTCTGTTTTAAGCTCATTTGGTCTGTTTTTGTTTGTTTTGTCTGTTTTAAGCTCTTTTTGTCTGTTTTTGTTTTGTCTGTTGTTGTTTTTAAGCTTCATTCATTTGTAGTTGTGTCTTAAATCCCCTTTTGTCCATCATAACTATTACTGAAAGGTTTTTTATTTTAAATTCTTCTATTTTCTGCTGTTCTTAAGCTCGCTTTGTCTGGAGTTGTTTAAACTTGTATTTTCAGTGTTTTTTTGAAGCCTGTTTCGGCTGCTTTAATAATTCATATGCCATTGTGTTTTAAATCTTGTTTCATCTGTAGCTGTTTGAACCCATTTAGTCTGAAGTTATTTAAACTCATTTTGTCTATAGTTTTTTAAGCTCGTTTGTGTGTAGTTTTTTTTTTTAAAGCTAATTGTGTGTAGCTGCTTTTGAGCATTGTTTATTCTGTAGCTGTTTTAAGGTCATTTTGTTTGCAGTTGTTTATGCTTGTTTTGTCTGTAGTTGTTTTCCTTAAGCTGGTTTTGCCTGTAGTTATGTTTTTTCTTCTGGAGTTGTTTTTTAGTCGCGTTTTGTCTATTTTCTTATCTGTCTGTAGCTGTATTAAAGCTTGTTTTGTCTATAGTAGTTTTTAATTATACTATGGCTGTAATTATATTTTAAGCATGTTTTTTCTTGTGTAGTTGTTCATTTCTGCGTGCTTTTATGCAGTTGTTTATTCCAGCTTGTTTAGACTGTTGTGGATTTTGCTATTTCCTCCAGCTAACTGATAAACATTCGGTTTAAACATTGTGACAACAACGATGTAAACACTGAGCTACTTCTAAAGACCGGCCTGAATGTGAGATAAATAAAAGCGTTCTTCATTCCTCTCTGGTCATAACAGTAGATGAGGATGTGAATCATAGGTGATGGAGTGAAGGATTTTCAGTGTGTGGTTGTGAGTCCATGTGCCTTCTATTCACATTTAATGACTTTAACTCACTCACACTTGAGAAATCCTTGGTGTACAGTGCAAGGACCCAGTAAAGTTTAGAAAGCTCAATTCAACAGCGTTTCTCCATTTCGCCATGAAACTACACGTGATGTGATGTTTTGAATCTACAGTTTAACTAACTGCTTTGGGTTTCTGTGGGTGGAAAGTGCAAGGATAAAAAATCTTTCAGGACACAAACTAACAAACAAAAACAAACCTGTGCAGCGATCGGTGAAGTGCCTGAGGATGTTGGTTTGCAAAAAAAAAAAAGCTTTTAAGCTCTTGACATGAACAACATCTTATCATATTACAAGCAATCTGACAAGGTCACGAGGGTTTTATTCCAATAATAAGATTATTATTAGCATATGTATATGGGTAATTTTCTAACTTCAAATTTTCCATGAAAAAAAAGTAATTTTACACCAAGTCCTTATTTTTCAGTGGTTTCATGTGTGTAGAGACAAAAAGCAGTTATCACAGAAGTGTGTGTAAAATCAGGTTAATCAAATTAGTGTCAAAATGTGATTTTTCTCAAATTATTTTGTTAAGTAAACACACTGGCAACCTCTCCTCCTGTGTTTTAAAGGAGCCAATCAGCTTCCCACATGCTGAGCTCTGATTGGCTCATTTTCCTTGCAAGTTCTTGTCAAAGGGGCATCAATAAACCAAAATGTCTTTAGGATCGCGAGAAACAAATACTCTTCGACAGGATCTCTTCGACATCATCCCAAAGGTCATATCCCAAATCCACACTAAGCCTTCACTCAGTCCCTTCTCACTCATCACCGAGTGTGATTAGAGTCACAGGGTGCAGAGCATTCACTCGCCCCGAGGACCAGGCTGTGTGGAAAATGCAGTCTTCTCCTCATTAGGAATTCCAGTGGCAGCGCTCCGTGTCGAGGCCTGACACCGCCAATAAGAGCAGCCTCTGATCCGGCCCCGGCTCTGGAATTCTCCAAATCAGAGCCCTGCATATCTTTATCCGTGGGTCAAAGGCAGCTCGGGAGGAACGCTAATTGCTTTTGTCACGTTGGATGGTTCGCTGGTGATATGTAAGAGTAGGCTTGTATTCCTCCTGATAAGAGTTTGGTTTGAGATTCTTTCTTTCCATAAATTATTCCAGCTACTGTTTAATTCTTAATTTGTGGATTTTCCAAAGACACGTACAGAGCTCGGAAAACGAGTCCTCGACGGCACCAGACCATCAGTTAGATTAACGAGGATGTCTTAACGGAATCCTTCTAATTAGCGTTCTTTATTGCTTTATAAATAAAATCGCAGCAGTGCGTTCCCACGTGTCCGCCATTTTTGAACTGTAAAGACGTGTGTTGTAATTCCATCTGGAAACCAGGAGGTGTGATGAATGTCAGGTACAGAGATTCCACACTCAGGATTGCTTAATCGCAGGCTAATGGTATGCTGATGTGATGTAGGAGGATAAACGATTGAACGCCGGCCTCACTCATCTTTTTTCCCCCTCTCTTGAAAAACCTGCACAACATTAGCGTTAGTGAAAGGGGAGTGATCGCAACCAGTAACCATTAAAGCACTGCTGATTACAGAGTGAAGCAGATTAGAGGACAGTGTCTTCTTGTCTTCCCCCACCCAGAGCTCAGGAGATGAAAAAATACAGACTTTCATGAAGCAAGACTTTAGAGAAATTAGGAAAGAATTGAAAAAAGAGAGTGAAGAAATGATTCATCTTTCTGCGGTCAGACCAAGCTAGTCAAGCGCAGAGCCTTTGATTCCACACGCACCCGTCAACATAGAGTCATCTCTGAGGAAATGGTCAAGGAATGCTGTGTGTGTGTGTGTGTGTGTGTATGTGTGTGTGTGCATGTGTGTGTGTGCATGTGTGTGTATATATCTGTGTGTGGAAGATGGACTTCGGAAACCGGAGTTAATGAGCTTCCTTTCGTCCTCCTTCAGCTCGAAGTTTCTCCTGACTGGTCTCAGCTTTGGGTTAGCGTCTGCATGTTCACACACGCGTTCACACAAACACATAACCATAGGACGCGTTCAGCTTTTGTGTTAGTGTGTTAGTGAGTTAGTGTCCTACCAAAGCCAATCTGTTGTACACTGCAGGAATTGTACAGGAGCCCAGAAACCAAAGGAACCAGGGCTGATGGCACAGCGCTTTTCCACCAAACAACCAATCGAGGTTCTTTTATTTCTAGCTCCACCCACCAAAATCAGCACAGATACTCATGTTGCGTTCGTCTAAAACTCGCAGGTTGTAATTTCCAACCTCTGATTACGATAAACAAAGAAAACACTCGGAATTCCTCCTCATGGTCTCCTCAACCCTGAGTTCAACACGTGACGTCAAATCAACATGGCCGCTCACAGCATCAACGTAAACACTGTAGCTCTTCTTACCTTTAAATGGGTTATACTGTATAGATCAACCAAGTCGAATGCAGCAAAAGTCTTGGTACCCTCATGTCATATTTGGGTTTGAGTACAACTTAAAGCTTATTGAAAACATCCCGTTTGAGAGAAGCTAACACGTTTCAGATGTACGACACCAATGCTTTCTCTCACGGGTTAGAGGCCGACTCGTACGAGCCTTCAGCCAGTACACCCCGAACCGCAGGGTGAAAAAAAAGATGACTTGTTTTCAGTGAAAACAGAAATGATCTTATCTCGTACCTGTAGACTTTTTTACTGCAACCATGTGATAGGGTCAAGCAACAACAGCAGAAAGAATGTTAACATTTCAGAAAGGAACGTTCCCTGCAGTAAATCCTAGCATTTTATGTCGGCTACTTGGAAGATGAACGTGGCTGGAGGACAAGTCATACAGATTCGATTTCAGTCGTATCTGGTGACATCGAGTTTCCCGTTCTTTCCTTCTCGGCAGTAACAGGATCCACCTTGATCCGGGGCCCAGGAGAAACTCGGGATCTTGCTTATAATGCAGCCGCGGCTGGGACAGGAGGACAAAGAGCTGGAGAGAAGGAGGGAGGAGGAAGAGAAAGAGATCTTCAGCGTACCAGGACAGCGCTCATCTCGGGTGGAACGCGGACGATGGATTAGCCGTGAAACAAAAGAAACGGAGCGAGAGATGAAAATCAATAACGCAGCAGAGGGAGGCCTTCATATGATATGATCCAGAGCCGCTCTGCCTCGTTTTCTGCCGTTTATCTCCCACTCTCTGGCGCCAAAAAACAGTCCAGCTCAGAGCCAGAGCTAAAAACCAAAGATATCTACACCCATTCATCAGCTTTACTCATTTGGTTCTGCTATATGTATTTAAAGTGGGTGTGGCTAGTATATGTTTAGTGCACTCATAGATGAATTATATGCACTGGCGGTACCAAAAACATTTTAAGCAATTCCTTTAGGATTTTTGTCCAGCAGTGTACCACATTTTGTTCATAATCTGTCACAGTCAGATTTTCCGGATGATAAAAGATTATTTATTTATGCAATTGGGTAAGCATGGTGGTGTTCGCTATTAAAAAACTGTGTGCACACACTCCTCGGAAATAAAAACAGTTACAGCTACCACCCCAAAGTTGATTATTTTCCAATAACAGCACTTCCTGAAGTGTCCACATCCACGAAAACAAGTTAGTTCCTGTTCATGCTTCATGTCACAGCAGCAACAAACAGTTCCTGCACCAGCCTTTTTTTCCCTCTCTCCTGAAGTTAAGAAGTTTAAAAACTTGCCATTTTGCTGAGAAACCGAAAAAAAAAAAAAAAAAACTCCTCTGTCCTGAAGATGTCGGACCACAAAGCTACAGCTTTACCTCTGACTGTTACAAAGCGCTGACGCTGGAGACTCCTTCCATAGTCGTTAAATAAACACCTCCTTACAGATAAACGAGTACACCTGTTCTTTAATCCGTTTATGTGGAGCTTCCGCCGAACAAGCCCCTGTAACGTATTAGCACATTAATATAAACCTGTGATTTTATCATCATTATTAATTGCCCAGTCTTACTTTGTTCTCCAGAGGACTTGGCATGTGCTTCCTGGTCTTGCCTTGCAGACCTCTGCGAAATGAAAATCAGCTTATCATGAGAACATTCTGGAAAAACCCAGATCCGCAGAGCCGATACCATCTACTGAAGCAGGCATGCAGATGCTAAAGAAACACGACCACGTTAAAATAATAGTTATTCGAGGGTCCTGGACGGAACATCGCCCTGCACAAGCCGTCCATTCAGCCATTGTGTCAGGTCGAGGGCAGGACCGTACAAACAGGGTTATCTCTGCTCTGGCTTAGCCTAATCACTCGTTCCATTCCGACAAGTGTTAAAGCGGTATTTCCTCAGCCATTAGCCGGAAATTCTATTCATCAGCCTGCTGTTAGCGCACTTAACCTTTTGCCTGGTGAACCTTATCGATTAAAGCAAAAGCTGCAGGTATTTAAGTTGGACGAAGATGATTAACAAAAAAAGTAAAAAAAAAAAAAACAAACCTACACCAGGCCAGTTTTTCTACAAAAATGTAAACGGCAAAAAAAAAAAAAAAAAAAAAAAAAAAAAAAAAAATAACCACAAGAAAAAAAAAAATTAGCTTTAAACTAAAAAAC
>CM074929.1:22101075-22111665 GCA_037576815.1 Pangasius larnaudii
AAAAAAAAAAAAACCCACACCAGGCCAGTTTTTCTACAAAAATTTAAACGGCAAAAAAAAAAAAAAAAAAAAAAAAAAAAATCTAAAATGCACACCAGCTGCTCGCATCTTAGCTTGATGCTGAATCTCTTCACTTTTGGCTCAACACCGGTAAACAGAAACGTTCTGAACTTCATCAGGTCCCTGCTGAGAAAGCTTAAACACCAGCAGGGCTTCATCGCTCTAGACCACATCAAAGCCGGGACCTTAAAGCTCACGGCCAACACCGCTCATCCAACCGCGTTATACACCCTCTCGCGCTTCATCGTCGGATGAGTCATCCTGAGAGTCGAGACTGACGAAAGCACAGCTGTCAGGACCGGAGAGGTGTAGAGGGCTGATGAAGACAGACGCACATTAGGAAAGCTTTTGCTCTGATTCCCTAAAAAAAAAAAAAAAAAAAAAACAGCTCTGATGAATTTCTTTGTGTTTATTTAACATTGGTGGAAGGAGTCTCCAGTGTCAGCGCTTTGTAACAGTCAGAGGTTAAAGCTGTAACCAGAGGAGTTTACACTTGGTTTGTGTGGTTTTTTTGTCTTATTATCTTCAAGAGAGGCTAGTGAGGGAATGACTGCCAAGTGAGAACAGGAACTAACTTGTTTAACAGACGTCCCATAACATTAAATGTAACTATAAACGGATAAATAGTATCCTACACAGGGTCATGAGGGAACCTGGAGCCTATCCCAGGGGATTCGGGGCACAAGGCAGGGGACACCCTGGACGGGGCACCGACCCTTCGCAGGGCACAATCACACACACACTCATTCATACACTCTGGAAATGCCATTCAGCCTACAACGCATGTCTTTGGACTGGGGGAGGAAACCAGAGTACCCAGAGGAAACCATGCAAACTCTGCAAACACAGGACGGAGGCGGCATTCGAGCCCCCAACCCCGGACACGCGAGGCAGCGGTGATGACCCCTAAGCCACCATGCCTCCAGTACAATGTCTCCTTCTTTAATAAAGAAAAATACATTGTAATTGTTGGCAAATTGCTGTGAAAATAATCAATAAATAAACCACCCTGTCATTAATGATTTTCTTCAACGGCACAAAACATAGTGTTTTATTCCCACTGTTATTGTTAGAGTGTTACGGTTGTAATTATAATGTAATTATCATGTTTAGTTGTGAGTAAACAGAGTTTGTGTGGTTTTGTTGTCAGAACTGAGAAACTACCTCCAGAGAAAGGATTATTTTCAGTACAGATGTGGTCGGTAGACATCAGGTTGGGAAAAAAATGTTAACAATATATCATTTATTGAATTAAAAGAATTCAAGCTGACATCGCACACTGATCTCAGAATGCAGTGTGACCAGCTTTCACCGCAACGCAATCTTGGCCCGTATTTCCACATGCTGTGGCCGTGGGGCTCTCAGATTTAGCTCTGGATTTAGCTCTGGTCAAGTCTCTCGTCTCTTGTGCCAACACACACAGAACAGATCCATAACTCACTCAGCACGGTTCATGAGAGGCAAAATTCAGCGAGAGCACTGACTTCTCACGGAGAGAGGGGTGTCCAAGATCCATCGGTGTTTTTCTCAAACTATCAAAAAAAAATTCAACGTGCACAGGACGCCGGATCGTCCTCGATTATTCTTACGGACGTCTCTTCGCTGGGATCGAGTGCTACATTTTTCCGCTCCTGTAATATATTCGCGTTCTCGCCATGTAATACAGTTTTTCTCTCTCCCGTCTCACTCTGAATGCAGTCTGCCTCCTCCTGATGAAATCCAGTTAACCCTCTTCAATCCCAGGGGCCCCTATGTTCAAGAGGATGTCAACCCCCATTACGCGTCTCCCATCCAGACGTCTAATAACCTCAGATC
The DNA here is from genome assembly GCA_037576815.1 of Pangasius larnaudii. Taxonomy (NCBI): domain Eukaryota; kingdom Metazoa; phylum Chordata; class Actinopteri; order Siluriformes; family Pangasiidae; genus Pangasius; species Pangasius larnaudii. Next base: position 22,102,951 of record CM074929.1, read on the forward strand.
AGCCTCGAACTGCAATTCACTCAGTCAATTTGATGCTCCGTTTCTCTCGCCTCCGATTCTCTGCTGCGCCCCGGACCAAACTAGCATGCGACGGCGCATCAGGCGGGCCGAGAGCCGAGCGAGTGAAGCTGTGGTAAAGGTTGGATGGAGAGATGCAAGGCGTGACAGCTGAGTAGTTATTGGAGGTTGGAGAAATGCAGTGGAGGGGATCGACCGCAATTCCTCGTGACTGCGCGGCTTGTAATGAGATGCTAAGTTGACGGAAAATTTAATGCAACGTCCACGCAGCAAATGGTGCTCTACTTCTGCTGTGCATTGTCTCCTTCCAATAAAGTTATACCCCCTTATTTCAGTGTTCATAAACACTCATCCTGCGGCTCATCCCAGGACTCTAACTGACAATTTGCGCATGTTGAGCTGATATCAGTCCGTTTCCTCACTCCCATACCAGATGCCACTTTGACCTACGATCACGCAAAACGGCAGCAATCTGGAAGTGTTTCACAATTACCGATGTCTATCAAAGCGAAATATCTTCTTGGAAATATCAAGAGGAGGAACTATAGCATCTTTCTATAACACAAGTGATAAAATATCTTAAACATAAAACTCAACACGAGGAGTTTATCGCAGTTTATCGCTGGCTAGGCGAGAAAAAAAACGTCATCGATCACGATGGATTCTGACGCAATGAAAACAAAAACGTACTTTACTCACAGCTGTACAGAAGCGAAACAAAACCCGCTCTGCTCCACTGCAACCCTACTCCATCCACGCTAACTGATGTAGCTAGCTAATGCAATTCATTTAAATTCAACTCTCTAACGTCATAAAGAACGAGGCTAGTGTGTGGTTTTCATGGCCGCTGTTTAAACCAGGGAAACAAGCAGAGATGTTCTGTGACGCCCCTGACTGATAGTAAGTAGGTTACTCATTTTGGTCTCGGTGTTGAGGAATACCAGAACGTTTCTGCGTACTCAGTCTGAAATAAATCTGGCCTCTGGCCCGCTCATTAGGGATCTAAATCTACATCGGGATTTCCGTAAAGCTGCTTCATGACAATCTCATCAAAGCTGATTGGTGTCTAATCTCAACTCTGATCCCGTTCGACATCCCATACGAACAGACGCACGCTCTGACCGACAGCACTTAGCATCTGCTGGTGTGGAGATCGAAACCCAGTCGGCAGTTGTCCAGAGGAACGTGTATGAAGCCCCATCAGGCCCTCTCTTCGTCTTTCAGCCCCGGCTCACATGGACGAGCCAAAAGCAGGGCTGCGAACACACAGCCTGGTCCATCTGCCATCGCTATGTGTGCTATGCATGTCCTGCCTAACAGCAATCAGGAGCCAAGAGACATCAAAGCACCACAACAGGGACAGTCCACTGGAAAAAAAGAGAGCACAAAGTGGGCTCCATGTGGGCCGAACACTGAAATCATTAGCATACCTCTCCTCTCCGTCAGTCTGAGCCTTTTAAACTGTACTTAAAGCAAAAAAAAAAAAACCTGAGGAGAAGATAACGAATGATGACTGCGATATGGAGCAGCTCCTTCAAGAGTAAATCATTGCTAATAGGGTCGCATATAAGCATTATATCTCTTCTGTCAATGCAAATCAAACTACATATTTATTGCCACCTTTTAAGTCAATGGGCAAAAATGATTAGATACAAAATTTGAAATATTACCCCCAAACAAAAGAATAAACCAAAAACATTCTTACAACTAGGGAGGCCATTCTTTTTCAGGACGACTATGAACACGTTTTTGTTGTTGTTGGTGAATACAGGTATAGATACGTGTGCCTGTGTTGGCTGATGCCGTGTGCTGCCAGAAATAAACACCTACGCTTACGATCATATGGTGTATAACCAACAGCTTTAATAGACAGAACGGCGAGGAAGTGCGTCGGTGCTCAGCGCTCGCCGAACTGAAGCACTCTCTCCCTCACGCGCGACAGGATCTTCTCGCGAATATCGTACTCGGTTTCACGTTTAAGACGTTTTTAGCGCTTGTATTGCGTAGGAACACGCTGTAGGTCCTCCTCTTGATATTTTCACAGAGTGCGGGTTACAGTCTGCTTTGCTATGACTGAGGTCGGTAATCATGAACATGTCCAGCTTGCTGTCATTTCGTGTCGTCTGTCTGCATTAGCAAGACAACGTACACCCTGATCACATGACGTAGTATCACCGAGGGTTATCACCTTCGCTGGTGTCGGAGGATATTTTATGAGTAGGAGTATGTGTACGTGGTATTGGCCCGATACCTGATATCAATATCAGTATCAATACGTTTCTACTTACAAATAAACTTGTCTTGTGAAACAAATAAAAATGAAAATAGTTCGCTATGTTTTTCCTGTTCTCATTTGTGCTGTTTGTTCTGTTCAATATCATTTCCAGTTAAAAGGAGAAAAGAAAAAGCGTCTTTCATTGGCGTTTAGTTAACGCCATTGTCAAAAAGCAGTCATGAAAGAGTTGACCAAATAATTCTGAGAGGGGCTGATACGTTTATACATATAACCAGTATTTTTCTCAGAAAATCTCATCCTTGACAGCTAGTAGACTCTTAGGAAAGCGTGTCGTGATGTCATTCACCGCCCGGCCTTGTTGGATGGTTGTAGATTTTGTGTACTGTCCCTCTGCCTGGACACCATCTGTGGCCGTTCTCCTGCTGTAGTTAATGAAGGGATTAGGAGCGTATGGGAGCGTCGGCACGGCTGCTCCATGACCCCCTCTGCCCCGAACTCTTTTATATGGAAAACATTCCAGCAGGAGTGCGGCTTACAGCAGAGCCGCCGCGCTCGCAGCCCAGCACGGCCTCCGATGTCCTCACAGCTAGCGCAGAGACTCCGCCGGACCTGTCCTCTATCCCTCTGTTCGGCGTTCCACATGCAGGCACATGCAAAGGTGTGTGTGGTAGCAATAAGCGTGTCTAGTGAAGCCGTACAGTGGATCGTGAAGCAGAGGGTTTGCTTTGGCACAATCTGAATCGATCAGTAATGAGCTGCACCAGGGCTCCGAGACTGGAGGAGGAGGAGCTCTGCCTCGCAGGGGTCACTTCCTCCCGAACCAAAAACCCAAACAAAAGAACGCATTGATTAGAGGCGATGGTGCAAATATGCAGGAGTCATTCGTAAAAACAAAAGTCAGTCCAATAGAAACACGAGACATGTTTCACTCCAAGTGTCATTATGCACAAGAAATTCTGTACTCCTTGATTGAAAGCCTTGAAATTTAGACCAGTTGTTTTTTTGGGTTTTTTTTTGCTTTTTTTTCTCCATGTGCATAACATAAAGCTGTCTAATTTTGGTGCTTTTAGCTAAACTAGCATTGTTTCTAAAGCTTATACCTATTATGTGTATTAGCCAAGCATTTTCACACACTCCGATGTTTTCAATGTTTCAAGAAATTAGCAAAAAAAAAAAAAAAAAAAAAAAAAAACACTGTTACCATCCCAAGGTGATTATTACGGCCCAAAGTATTCTACTCCTCTCATAACACCGCAATTCGCCAATGATTTTATTGTTTAAAATTCATAATAGAAAACAATAGTGTACTTTTTATCCATTTGTAGCTACATTCACTGTGGATGGAATGTCCGTGAAACAGGTTAGTTCCTGTTCTCGCTCATGTTAGAGTACCTATAAACTGTCATTCTCTCACCAGTCTCTCTTTTCTCTCGAAGCTAATAAGGGAAAAAAAAAAAAAAAAAAAATCCTGCAGCTTGTCACGTTACTGAGAAACCCTCTGTCCTGAAGATGTCAGGAAATCAAAGCGCTGACACTGGAGACTCCTTCCTCCTGAGGAAAACTTCAGAGTTATATGTTTTTCTTTGTTAACTAACATGCTATTTTATTCCACTAGCTTGAGATTTCGTGGCGCTTCCACCATCCACATCTGTGTAAAGCGCTGAAGATGGTGATGAGGGGCAGGTTACTGGTAAATCAGGTCAATTCTGGATACAATCCGAGAATAAATGTGAGGAGTTGATGGTTAACGGGCCACGTGGGGCCCAACGTGTCTCTGTCAGTCCTGAGCGCTAATAATTCTCTGAATCTTCGACCTGTTAGCTCTAAAACCTGAAAACATGCCTGAGCCACGACTGCACCGAAAAACGCGATCTAGCCACATTTTCCGAGCACAATAACCCACAGTAATCGGTGAGTTCTTTCTCAGTTTTATAAAATATTTCCACACATCAGAGGCCAACACGGAGCTGCGTAGAGCCGAATTAGCGATAAACCTCGAAGTGGTTCGAATCCTCCTGTGCTACATATCTGCACCACATTACACAGCCACTGGTCATGTTTGCGCTCCGTCGCAGTGCTACAACGCGTTAAGATTTTCGACCTCCGTAACGCTTGAGCGATCCTCTCCACCCACGGCTAATCAGTCATTGCTAGCCACCACCTGTTTATAGCAACGTCATGCCAAATGCAGCAATGCATCACAGACCTGGCAAAGAAACACCCTTCGGCTGAACTTTTTCATTTTCTATTCTTTTTTTGTTGCTGCTGTTGGCCTGTAAAGATCTCTGGCAATGCTAGCTGTGTTTCTGAGCGGCTGTATTCGTTAGCGCGCCAGCGTCAGAGCAATAGAAGGAACTTTGTTGGGTCCTGATTGGCGGCGTTCCAATCCTCCGCCCAGCCAGACGAGCGCGTTCAGGGGGGAAAAAAAAACGGCAATGAACTTGCGCCACTTTGTTTGGATGAATGGCGACTTTGCTTCCACTCTTAACACAATTCGGTTTCGAAATTTCGAAATGTCAGCCAGGCTGAGAGGTTTTTGTCTTTCAGAGCCGGTGGAATGAATAGCCACCCTTTCCTCTTTATACACCCCTCGCTTTCCGTCTCGCTTTCCAGGGGCACTTGCTGGATTTTATAGAAGGCTAAGCAGACAAGGTGGCACAGAGCCAGACAACACAAACACTTCACTGGCTTCCTCCGTGTACAATACATTTAAAAACGTCTCTCAGTGGTGTTTTTTAAAGCTAATAAAACGGACGAGAACTTTCATGTGTGTCAGATTGTCTACGTGAACCTGATACACAACAGCGTTTAACATCAAACACACCACGACTTTCTCTTCCAAACAACAACAAAAATATATATTATATATTATTTATCTTTTTAGCTTAATTACTTATTTACTGTTTTCTTTAGTGTAAGGTTACATTATTATTATTATTATTATTATTATTATTATTATTATTATCACTTATGCTATTTTGGTTGGATTTTTTATTTGTTTTCTTGGCTCTATTTTAATGTATAAATGGTGCCAAAGTAAAACTTTTATCATTATTATTGTTGTTATTATTATTATTATTATTATTATTATTATTATTATTATTTGTGCTCAGAGAGAAAAAAGCTCTAAAAATTGATAGACAGATAAATAAAAACAATAACAAACAAACAAATAAGTATAGGGAAAGTACACGCTTGTGTGTGTGTGTGTGTGTGTGTGTGTGTGTGTGTGTGTGTGTGTGTGTGTATATATAATTATTGCTTGTGCTCAGAGAATAAACCTCAAAAGTGTAAACAAACAAGCAAATAAATAAGTAAATACAGGGAAATTACATTAATGATATTTCAAGATACGTAGAAAAAAATAATATATATATATAAAAAAAAAAAAAAGGAAAATACAAAGATTCTTCTGCTGAAAGAGGCGCAGTCGCAGATTGGATGTGAAATCAGAGGCCCTCAGGTTAGTCTTCAGCTAGAAAACGCCGAGACTGTTGGATATCAGGGACGTCTCGAGCGTTTGCGTGTGTTACAGAGCGACAGAACGGAACGAAAACACGGTAAAACCGTAAACACGGAAAAGTGACATGTAGTGCAACTGGCACTAGGCGTACTAAACAGTACTGACACACACACACACACACACACACACACACACACACTTATCCACATCGTGTGTGATTTCACAGCTGTCTCTGAGCTGTACGTTTTCCCTCCTTTACCCTGCGAGGTGCCAACATGCTGCACGGAGCTCAGTGCAGGTTCAGGCCTCTAACTGGCTTTAGCACACACACACACACACACACTCACACACACACACACACACACACACACACAAACACGTTCACACTTTCCAGTAACACAGCCAACACCAACACTCTGCTAGTTATTTATACAACACTCAGACACTCTGATTGGGCCATCAAACAGACTTTCATTTTCCCTCCTTTTTAAAAGTAAGACTTTATTTCACATGTTTGTCCTCAAATCACCACTAAACTAAGAACCCCAGCAACTCCACAAACTGTAAGAAACCTCCTGCTTATTAGCATTAGATTATTTTATTGCCTTTACGACTACAAACAATTTAAACTGGTGTCATAACTTAATAATCAATATTATATGTGTTTTCTTTTCAACTTGTTTGTTTTTATATTTTTACTTTTTTTTTTTATTTCTTTATGTTGCTTTTCAACTTAACTTTCCACTTCAACTGTTTTTTTTTTTCAATTTGTTTGTTATTTTTTCAACTAGTTTGGTTTTTAATGTTTTCCAAATTATGTTTTTAATTTTTTTTTTTTTTTGTTAATTTTTTTTTCTTTTTAACTTCGTTGTTTTTTTTTTTTTTTTACTTCATTGTTTTGTTTTTTTAATGCTTTTTTATTTAAGGAATTTTTTTTCCCTCTGAATGATAATATTTGTAATATTTTAATACTTTACTTATTTGTTCATAATTCTTCTTTCATTTACCTTGTTAAAGACTTTTTCCTGATATTTCTCGTAATTTTATACACTTAAATTCTTCATCTGTCCCTCTGAGGAAACTCTCGTAAGTTTATTACTGTTATTCCGATAATTATATTTTTGTTTGTTTGTTTGTTTGTTTTTCCCACAGAGGCACATGAATTAACTTAAATATCGATATATAATGAACAACATATATAACGAAAAAAAGTATTGATCTTCTAGCCCTATCATGTATGTTAGAGTCCATCCTTATCATTCAAATTGTCTATAAATATTAATAATATATTTCAGTCACACAACACACAATAAAACAATGTTTATTTATTTATTTATTAATGTTTTTATTTTATTTTGTTTCTTTTTTTAGGAACTATAGAACTTCAGGACCTTGTTCCCAGCCAATCAGGACAAAGGCATGTTCAAAAGTCTGACCCTGGCTAGTTTACAAGTTCACTGCAGGGGGAAGTGTGTGTGTGTGTGTGTGTGTGTGTGTGTGTGTGTGTGTGTGTGTGTGTGTGTGGGCTGGCTGGCTGGAGCTGCAGCCACTTGCGTGTCCTTTATTTGACATTACGGCCTTCCATATCCTTCTAACAAGGCGAAAGAGGGCCTCAGTGTAGCCAAAGCTGAAGACAGATTCAAAGATACGTGCACACAAGTGCGCACACACACACACACACACACACACACACACACACACACACACGCACACGCACACACACACACGTGATGACATCCCCAGCTGTCTCGTGTCCGTCAGTGTGGCTCAGGAACTCTTTTGAGACATTAATGACTAAGGCCACGTTTCTGTCTATGACTGAGGACATGAACATGACTCCACGTCTACCAGAGAGCTTCAGCTCCGAGTTAATGCACAACGAACGCTCCTAAATCACTACGGACTACTCACACGACAATTAACCACACACACACACACACACACACACACACACACACACACACACACACGCATGTGACACAAACGATTAGGCTGCGAGACAGTAGCGCTGTTAGTTCTGTTAATCTGGGAGACGTGTGTGTGTGTGTGTGTGTGTGTGTGTGTGTGTGTGTGTGTGTGTGTGTGTGGGGAAACACTTAAAATCGTTTAAGGAAGAGCTCCGGCATTTTATTTCTAACCTCATCATTGGAATTTTATTATAAACGTTTATTATAAAATCATATTTTCACTGCTTCTTTTTGCCAACTGCCTTCAGACTGTAATTAGTTTAGAGCAGGGGTGCTCACACTTCTACACTTCTACACTTCTACACTTCTACACTGCCCTAATAAGAAGATCGACGGAATGAGCTTTTAAAGCAACCTCTAAACTTTCCTCCTCGCAGAAAAACCGCTTCCTTCAAATTCTTGCGTGCAAAAGTTTGCGCTCCCCCGTGTTCCTAGGTTAAACCACCAAACACGTGCCAGTGCATAACACAAGATTGTATTTTATATTTTATTTTATTTTATATGTATGCGTTTGTGTTGATGGACAGCTGTTCATGCTAAAAGGCCAGGGAATAGAAAAAGAAAACAAAAACAATTATTTATTCTAATTAGGAAAGCATTTTAATAAACATTTTTATTAATGATGTAAAAAACGCTCCAGCACTATGAGAGGCACGTGTACGCCTAGTGTACGCTGTCACGCTAATAAACAGACGTGTCTCGTGGTTAATGATGGCAATCAGAGCTAAGTAAACTGCAAAAAAAAAAAATTATCAAGAGGAGGAACTACAGCATCTTTTCTATAATACAAGTGATGAAACATCTTAAAGATAAAACTCAGCATGAGGAGTTCTGGCTCCAGTACCCCAGAAATCTTACGCAGGTTATCATTAAGTGACTCTTTTGCTTGTTGAAAAGGTTTTTTTTTACTCATTTCCAGCTTTTGTTGCTTTTTTTTTTTCCATACTTTGATTAGAAAGGGTCTGGCCTTGTCTCTCTTCCTGCACGTGAATCCAAATATTAAATATTCCTCACTGTACTTGTACAGAACA
>CM074929.1:22111765-22126007 GCA_037576815.1 Pangasius larnaudii
ACTTTACTTACGGCTGTACAGAAGCGCTTTTCTGATGTGAGACAAAAGCCGCTCTTACCTCCACCCGAGCTAACCACTCTACCTAGCTAATGCACTTCAATGCTAACATTATAAAGAAAGAGTTTAGTCACGTATGTGCATGAACACACGTGTGTGCTTTTCGTGGCCACTGTTTAAACTGAGGAAACATAAGCAGAGAGGAATAAAATGTTGCATGACGGCCCTGATTAATTGTTACTCAGTAGTTCGATTATTTCGGTACCAATATCGGTATCATCGCGTACCAGAAAACATCGTACTCATACATCGTATATTGTACTGGCATCAATGCACGCTTAAATAAAACTGAACAAACCACATGACCTCAGTGTGTGTGTGTGTGTGTGTGTGTGTGTGTGTGTGTAAATGAGTGGTATTATTATTGTTGTTGTTATTATTATTATTATTATTATTATTATCTGTTTCTTAAAAGGTTTAACGTGACGGACGCTCAGGGAGGACGGCGCAGGCCGGGTTCGCTGCCACGGCGTCGCAGGACAGAATGAAAACTCCAAACACACAGGAGGCTCGTAACCCTGAGCATCAATCACACCGAGGGCCAGTTGTTGTTTTGCTAAGCTTCATGATGCGTTTAAAACCCGGTCATTACCATCGAGAGCATTTCAGCAGCGCAGTTAAACACGATGAGGCAGATCGGACGACTCGGACGACACGGGACGCCGCTTATTTTTAAATAAACGTTTACTCGCTGCCGAAATAATCGTCACGCGTGCTTTGTCATACTGATGTCAGTACTGAGCTCGTTCTGTTACGCTGCATTAACACACATTTTAACTATTTCTGTTAAAAAAAAATGTTAAGAATGTTTCCACGCTGTGGTGGAAGATTATACTGTATGATTCCTTTATGTGGAAAGAGAGGAAATGAAATGTAATAAATCCATGATTGCAGTGATGGCAGAAAAATAACAAACTAAAATATTTAGAGATAAGATTAAAAATATTTATGTCATCCATTAAGGGAGGAAAATTAAAAAAAAAAAAAAAAAAGAGGTATTTGGGATCCTTTTATCAAAGATAATAAAATAAAAATTAAAAAATAAAATAATAAATATTAATAATAAAATAAAACAAACTAACAAATAACAAAAATTTTCAAAATTATGTTCTGTCATATTTTCTTGGTGAGTTTACATAATATTTAGAAGATAACGGTGAAATAAAAAATTATTTTTTTTAAATTTTTTAAATTTTATTCTTTGTACCTTGATGTATATCCATTGTGTTCCCTACATATTTGTTTCATTATTTTTTTTTTAATTTAATTATTTTAATTAAATTATTTATTTGTTTGTATGTTTGTTCATAAACATAACAGCTGAGTATATTTTAAAATAAGTAAAAAGAAAATACATTCTTTTAATTTATTCTTTTTTTTTTTTTTTTAAATGAATTAGTTACGTGAAAATCAATCAAGATATTGTAAAGAATCATATTAAATATACAAGTAAATATATCTGACAAAAAGGGAAATGAGTGAATGAGGGTAGTTGGAATAAAGTGGGTGTTTTTTTTTTTAAGCTGTAAATCCAGCGGAGGTTTAGAATCCACACTCGGCTGAGATGACGTCATGCCGCTGTTTACACCCGGTCTCATCGAGACGTACGCAGGCGTAAAAGCGCCCAAATTGCATTTAGAACACAATTAAATTACACGAGATCGTCTCTCAAACCACTTTAGGACGTCTAGGATGCATTTCAGCTACAGAGAGCTGGAGTGTACACGCGTCCGTCTCCCTAAACCACGTTTTAACAACCAAAACACGTTACATCCCGTCCACAATACACACGTTTCTGTGTGAAGCCGCTGAAAACGTGAAACGGAAGGTCGCTGTGGTTTAATCAGATTACACGTGTACGGTGAAATGAACAGACGTGCGTAGTTTTTTGCTATCTGTATTAAAGTGTGTTATTAAACCTATTTCGGGTTTTCACCGCCTGAATGGTCAAGATGTTTCATCATCAATTAAAAACGATCCCGATCATCGTTCGAGCCGTCGTCGTCCACGTGCACGTGTGCTGACTGGTCACACTGTGTCAGTGCACAAAATAATACAAAGTCTAAAAGCTATAGTAGTTTGACAAAAAAAAAAACATCCATATATATATATATATATATATATATACTTTCCTTAACTTTCCTTTGCAAAGGAAAACCAGAGTTAGGGATGGACTCAGATTTTGACCAACATTTTTTTTTTCCTGACTAAAAATAGTAAAATGCTATGTAAAAATGTAAATGTGAAATAAGCTAGTGATTATGGCTTTAACCTTGTGTTTAAGTTACAGACTTTATTACTACATAAGCAGCCAGATTCGGTTTCTTCTGCCAATCAGAGAACACTGTGTTTACCGTTTTCCTCAAACCAGAGCCGAGGGAAAAAAATGGCAGGACGATACGACAAAAATATCATCCCGCGCTACTTTCTGAGATACGTGATTTTCACCAGTTCCAGCAAAGTAACGTCTACGCTAATTAGTTACTGATTATTAGGATTACTGAATGATTATTATTTTACTTCACAATTATAAACGTTAAGTACAAGGCACGCCGTCGGTTCGAAATTATATTAAAAAACATTTTAAAAAAATGGAATTTAAAAAAAAATCACGATCGTGACATAATATATCACAATATCAGTATTATATCATCAGATCATATCAAAATTCTGAAACTTCGCTAAATCACTATCAAAGATGGCGGAGAAAACCTGATCTATGCACCATGTCTGTTTCATGAAAGCAAACTTTTAGGTTCAAATCATTAAAGCAACTGAGAAATGAGATCTGGCCTGCGGGGCCTGATAACAGGAAGTGATCTGTGCTGCTTGAATTTGATTGGACGACTGCGGTAGCCTCGAGCAGCAGACTGAAATTTGTTTTTGTTTTTTATTTTTTTTTCTTTATTTTTACAGTGCCATGCCTTTCAGCTTAATCCATCTGGCCTCTGATCCCGACGCCAGCCGACTGGAAGCCATGCCAAGCTGCTCCTGTATTCAAGACGGAAACGTGGAGGAGGAGGAGGAGGAGGTGGAGGAGGTGGAGGAGGTGGAGGAGGTGGTGGAGAAAAAAGACATTCTGTCCTTTATTCTACAGAATTCAAACACTGAACTGGTAGGCCAACTTCTTTCCTGTTTTTCCTAGGAATTTTGTTCTCTGACTTCTGATCAGTCAAACTGTCAGTCAGATTCAGGTGGAAATAGCAGAGTGGATTCCTGACACCTGACGGTTCGTTAGCTCACGTTATTTACCGCGCAAAAAGAGCCGATTCGGAGATGCGCTGAGATTCGCTCAAGATTCTGCATCTTCTGAATCCCAGAACAGCATAATCATTTCTGAAGTGTTTTATTCCTCTTATACCACAGCAACCTGACAACAATTACAATTTTTTATTCATCGACAAACGACAACGTCATTTCTATCCATTAATGGTCACGTGTAATGGTGTGGAACGTCCGTGAAACGTCCGTGAAACGTCCGTGAAACAAGTTAGTTCCTGCTCTCACTTACGTTATAGCAGCTATAAACAATCTTTTTTTCTCTCTCTCTTAAAGTTAATGAGACAAAAACAGACCCACAGGTTGTCATGGAAAACATGAAGCTGCAGCTTTACCTCTGACTGTTACAAAGCGCTGACACTGGAGACTCCTTCCATTAATGTTAAATAAACATCTCCTTGAAGAAAACGATTACACACGTTTTTTTTTATCCGCACTATCCGCAGTACAATTCCCTATGAATGACCTGTTACTATAGAAACGATAACGGATTGATAATTAATAGCAACCTGTGATTTGCTCTTCAGCCAACGCTGGTCTCAGCGCTGATGTAGAAAATCCAGACCAATCGGAACCGAGAATTCAACTAACTCGGTATAAATCGGTTTTAAAGTCACAGTCGCTCTCTGTTTCTCTGTAATCAGAGCAAGGCCAATGCGATGCTGAAATGTTTTTAGCCATGGCCTTGGAAACCAAGTCCTGAGTGGGACACTGCAGAGCCGTATCACCTCTGCGCACGTTATTTTTAGATCATAACCGACTTCGGATCGAGTCGCACCGAGCCGACGCTGTGAAACTATTTTTTTTTTCTTTTCTTTTTTTTTTTTTTTAGAGGACTTCGTCCTTGTGTGGCCCGCTCGGCTTTCAATGCGCCACTTGTCTTTGCTGAGTGGTATCCATCAGCGAAAGGGTAACAGACACGCCGTCTCTCTGTTCCTCACACTCCGGATGACCTTTGACCCCGTCCGTCCTTGTTTATAAACTTTACGCTTTCTGACAAGCCGTGTAAAGGGGCGGGGTGGAGCGGGGAGCATGGGGCCATGTTTCTATACTGTTTTTACTTCTTTGTCAGCGAGAAGAAAGATGTTCGAAAGCTTTAGAATAATCGCTCCTCCCGTCCACGCGGGACTCGCACAATTAAAGCTGGGGGTGACCTTTGACCTCGCAGCTAAGTCTGTTTTCTGTCCCCTGGACTGAAATAAGGGGCGAAGCAGGAATTTGTTTATTTATTTAGTGAGCTCTCAGGATCGTGGAGGTGCATCTGTCTCTGAGAGCTTAAGATGTTTAGGATGGGTCGTGTCTGGAATGTGGTTAAGCTAACGGCTAGTTTGGTTTGGTAGTTTGAAAACGCCAAAAAAAGGAAAAATGTTTTGTCGGGCTTGTCCGCGGCTGCTAATTAAAGTCGATCGAGCTTATAAAATATGCAATTTTCATTACAGCGTTTGGTAACGGACATGAATTATTAATTAGAATAACGAGTGTGTGCCGAAGGGAAAGTAACACAAAGCCTGTGTTTTCGGAGATACTCACCAAACCCATTACTTACAAGTATTTAAAACATTTAAGCATTAATAAACAAAAATTCCAGCAGTTAATTATCCCTCCAGTAGCATTCACACCTTCTGCTCCTGATGCCTCGGGAGTGTTGAAGAGAAGAGGTGGAAATCTCCAGGTGCCTCATTATCCGCTTTGATTTTAAATCAGGATACAACAAAGTTACAAAAACCCTGAACACAAAGGAGCTATTGTTCTGACTCAGTATCTCATCTTCAACTTAATATCTCATTAATTTAACTTATTAACTCGTTACTTTGACTTAATAACGCATAACTCATCATATATATAATATGATATATGATAATATAAAAAAAATGAGACAGAATCTTGAAATAAGAAAGTAGTAAGTCGATGTAATGAGATATCTTGGAATGTTAAAATGAGATAACGAGTTAAAAAGTTGAAATAATGAGTTGAAGTCTAACATCAAGTCAAAATAATGAGACTATATGTAGAAATAAAACAGCAAATAATGAGATACCTCGAACTATTCAAGATATTAAGTTACAAAGTCAACATAATAATGAGTTAAGGCTAAATAACAAGATATTAAGTCCTAATATCCTAATAATGAGACAATATCTTGAAATTAGTAAGTCAAAGTAATGGGGCGTCCTGAAATGAGACCAAAGCTATAAAGTTAAAATGATGAGATAATATTTTAAAGTAAGTTATTAGGCTGAAATAATGAGATACCAAGTCAAAATAATAATATGACCCTTAAAAAAAAAATCGCACCTTGCAGTTCAGGGCTTCTGCAGTAAACAATTATTTACTGACCTCGAAGCATCTCAGATTTTGATTTCCAAACCCTATGTTATGACTTCACCAGTGTGACCACTTCCTGTTTAAAAAAAAAACCCCACCAAGCTTAACCTCGTAAACTCTCAGGCTGTCATTCAGGAGGTTAGCGTGCTGCATAAGAATGTGAACGAGTCCTGAATGACATTCTTCACGGAGGCCGAGAGCACGTTTGACCACCGAGTCACGTCAACACACCGTTTAATCATTTCCTCTTAACCCTCTCATGGCCAGACTGTCACACTACATCACAGCGGCGTCTAGCGAATTCTTACTAATGGCGGTTCTCTAGAAACACAAACAAACACCACGAGTGTTGAATGTTTGAGTTAGACAGCTACACTTCACCGGCTCTTGACAGACCTCAGCACCACAGACTTCGCCGGGAGGAACTGAGTTTCCATTGTCTGGAGATGAAGAACCAGGGGTTTTGTTTAGTTTTTGAGATCTTGAGGTCTGCCGGCGTGCCAGTCGATCACGCTGAGGGGCCGTGGATGGGATCTGAGGCCATGTGATGGATAGAGGGTCCCCGAGGGGTCCGAGTCGGTCTCTGGAAACGGGCCACGGTGCGAGCAGTCAGTCATCGGCCTTTTCTCAGGTTAATGTTTAAACACACACATGCAGACCCAGCGATCTCATGTGAAGAATTCTCCCCTGGGTCCACTCCATCTCACTTTGGACCAGGAACACGGCTGCAGGCGGTTGGTAGAATGAAAGAGAAATGAAAGAGAGCACGATCCTCCTGCTGAAGTGCCTGTTTAGCTTAGCAGGAGCGATGGAGTGATGGAGGTCTCCTCAGCCCTGACTGGCCGAGTGTTGATTTTGGAAAGCCGACGTGAAAAAACCTTCGCCTTGAACTGACCGGCAGTTAGAGCGAAGGCGGCAAGAGGAGACGGATAAATTAGCGCTCTAGCGTCAATTGCTCACTGGAGCTCCTTGGGGTGGAGATGTGGTTACAGGGCCTGCCTTTATTCCAAGTCTGTAAAGAAAGTCCAAAAAAGCCTGAAGGGGAAAAAAAAGCTACGATGACATGATTTCAACTCCAGATGTCTCTCGGTTCTGAGTTAAGGTTAACGCGGTGCTTCAGAAAGCATATCTGTCATTCGTAAAAAAAAAAAATCTATTTGTATACATATTTCTCCCAAGGACGAGATGCCTGTTTCTAGCTCCGTTTCCCACAATGCAGCAGTGAAGGAAAGACGGAAGCGAGCCACAATGAAGGCCTTGTCTAGAGCAGCAGTTGTCGAGCTCGGCGTTTCTCCCAGCAGCGATTAAGTGACACCTCTGCAGCTCAGCGCTAATTCCCTCAGCCAGATTCGGTGCGAGGGATTAGCCAGCAGTGACGGAGCTGCCTTATCTCGCTCTGCAGTGATAAATCAGGTGCTAACATAAACCGCTGCTAAACAAGACTGTGCTGAGGGAACAGTTCAGAGAAGATAGTGGAGCTGCTGGAACACATGGCACCTTGAGACAAATATGTGGCTCTAAAACAAGCAGGTCTTTTTTTTTTTTTTTTTAACAAATACCCAAATACCGCGTCCTGGATGGAGCACGGCTGCTGCGAGCTTTTAACCGCCAACGGCTCAGGGCTCTGGTCTCGGCTGGAGTAGGAATGTTCTTCACCGTCATTCATGTTTGAGTGGCAGTTCCCAGGAAATCCAAGAAAACTGTGAATGCCAGAGTGGGAACTTTTTTTTTTTTTTTTTTTTTAATCCCCGCTTGTACATCAATCTGTTCTGAAAGATTTCAACGTGACCGAATAACAGCTGGTCGACGAAAGCCAGGTTTGCGCGCTACGATGTTTTGGTTCGCAGACAAAAATCACGCATTGTTAAAGAAATTCCTTGGTCGTGAGTTGAGATCTGCGGATTTAGACAGCGTTCTCGTTTTCTCATGTTATCGGTGGCCAGTTTATTGCCAACGCGACCGAAGATGGCTGACGACAAAGTTCTGGCGCTGTGAGAATTTCTGATTAGCATCTCGTAGCGCTGCTATGACACTCAGGAAGGCGTGGGATGACGACAACCTCACGGGGCAGCTACAAGTACAGTATGTGTGATGGAGAAACGTAAACGAAACATCTTTATTAACTCAAGCTCACTCTTTATCTGGATGATTTCCGGTTCACGCGGATCGATGACGTGGGCAGGACGCAGTAATTTTCTTTCGATCGTTAGAGGAGCTTTGTCGTATAATCCGACTCGAAGAGCACACGCTCTCACTCAGGCTGATTATGGAATTTTATTGATTTTATTTTGTATAGTGTGTCGAGTAACAGTCTCAAAAAAGCCCGCTGAAATCACACAGCATGAAGCCCACATGCCACTCAGAGACCGAAACGTTCTGCTAAATCCACTGTTCCGCGGCGTTCCCATGGCTGACGTGCCGATCTGCTCCATCCGCAGCGACGGGCGCGTCCGTTTGACATCTGCTGCTCTCAGCACCGAGGAAAGATGACCAAATGATGATCTGTGAAACAGGCAGACAGCTGAAATAACCCACGTCTTGGAAAAGAAAAATGTCTTCAGAGAACAAAGTTGGCTTTAAGTGCTCGGTCCCGGGGGACGGGACGGAAAGCGAAACTTTCCAGGATGAAAGCTCGGGATGTTTCACAACAGTGTCATCGCCGCGCTGAAATGAGCGTGGAGGAATTACAAACAGCACAAAAAGTCCATACATGAAGCGCTGACAGTGGCTCTTTTGTGCGCTGCCATGTTTGTGCTGGAGAGAAGCTCTTATCTAGCGGGATTATATCCGCTTCACCGGAACAAAGCCAATTATTCCTGATCTTGTTATTACAACAAACAATTACGCTATCATTTAGTTTCCATGCTTTGTTTTTATCACGGTTACATAGCTTATAATGGGCAGATGATTTATTTTCGAATGACTCTAGTGTGTTTTACTTATTTGTGAAGATGCAATTACAGTCATTCTGTTATTAAGGAACGCTTATTAGTTTTTGTCTTTTGTCAGTGTCTCGTCGCATTACACAAGTTACTTATGAAATCCTCTGTGATATTGCATTAATTATAAAATAAAAACTTTTGGTTTCCATGACAGGATTTTCTTCACGTGTCCCGTATTACCTGAATTCCCCTATTCGCGATGCCGATTTATTAAGTTGCATTAATGAGGAGTTAAATCTGATAGAAATATAAACTAAAGTTAAGCATTTAATCCACGTTACTTAATTAACCTCTGATTAACTTCAGTAACTACCAGGAGCTATTCCTGACTTTCAGTCAGAGTTATTTCAGTTACAGAGCAACATATCATATATTATTATCCATTTATAGTTACATAGCTGTGAAACGTCTGGACCAAGTGAGTCCCTGTTCTCATTCACGTTATAACAGCTATAAGCAGTCGTTCCCTCAACAGCCTCTCTTCATATTTCTCTCTCTTTATGCTGATAAGTTGATAAGCGGATAATCAGACGTCCTGAAGGTGTCGGAAAACGAAGTTACGCCTTTACCTCTGATTGTTACGAAGCGCTGACACTGGAGACTCCTTCCGTACACGCTGCATAAGAGTTTCTTAGCGGGAAGTTTAATTGCAGACATGTTCATGCGCAGCGTCCGCTGTACAAATCCGTAGGACTGAGCTGTCGCTATAGAAACGATAACGTATTACAAGGAGCATGTTAATATAAACCCTTGACTTTGAGCTGCACTACTGCTAGAAAATTAATCAACACCTTCCGGGCCAATCAGAATCCAGAATTCGACAGCGTTGTGGTGTAATAAGCTTTTAAACTGCTGCATTACAGTCTGTGCGTGTACGAGTGTTCAGTCACAGGGGACGAATAACACGGGATTGTCAGTAATTCATGAGACTGTGATGCTCTGTGACCGTGTTTCTTCCTATAAACACTCCTGAAATATGGACTTCAGGAGCCAGGAGGAAATTCACGCTTCCAACACAATGACAGCAAGATCCCGTGATCTTCACTTCTCTCTGGAAACAGGACAAACCCGGAGACATCATATTGTCTCTGTCTGGAGACGTGACTAATCCAGTGCTGGTGTGAGTTTATGCAAATGCACGCCTGGGCGAAAAAATCCCACAATCTCTCCCAATAAACAATTTGCATTTATCAGCTTTATCGTGTCAGGGAAAATGTCAGAGAGGCAGCACTTGTCTTTGAGCTGCAAATGAAATGCATAGATTCTCCTGAATGATCTCCTGAGCAAGTAGAAATTCGAAACGCGAGACGTGGCAAACTGTGAACCCGATTTCTACATTTTTTTTTTACTGACTAGCGGCTAATCGGACGCCCGGCTTTCTTTTCTCCAGTACGCAATTCATTAGCGACGTTATGGTGGACTGGCCTCATTTCTCTCGAGCAATCAAGCCACTGATTTATGCATGAAGTCAGCATGTGCTGGATCAAAAACCTGTTTTTTTTTTAAAGTTATCACGGAGCAAATTGGACGAATAAGAACTCTGGCTAATAGGCGGCGCTCAGACTCGGGAGTCTGCAGGAGCGATAAGATGGCGTTCAGCGGAGCGGAGCTAAGCTTAATAGGGGTCTCGAGTGTTGTAAATGAGGGATTAGCCGTGCGAGAGCGACGTGAGAGAGTATAATCAAATCACTGTGTACAGAAATGGGCACTTTTGGAAGTGTGGGCGCTGGGAAACGCAAGGTAGGGCCGTAATAATCCCAAAAAAAAAAAAAAAGGAAAACAAAAAAAAGATGACCAAATGAATACAGTCACGTAGGCAGAAAAACACCATGGGCTCATACATGCAAAATTCCTGAAAGAACTAGAAGAAGGTGTTGATTCATTTTCTATTACAGCAGCTCAGAATCACAGGCTTACATTAATGCACTCATTTCAATTCGTTATCATTTCTACAGCAAGTCATAGAAAAGGTGACGTTTTTCTTTTCATTTCGTAAGGAGTCTCCAGTGTCAGGACTTTGCAACAGTCAGAGCTAAAGCAGTAACTCTTCTGAGTGTACACTATATGGGCAAAAGTATGTGAACCCCTGACCATCACACTTATTTGTGGTTCTTTCCCAAACTGTTGCCACAAAGTTGGAAGCCCACAATTGTACAGAGTGTCTCTGTGTGCTGTAGCATTACAGTTTCCCTTCACTGGAACTAAGAAACCTGTTCCAGCATGACGACGCCCCTGTGCACAAAGCGAGCTCCATGAAGACATGGTGTGTGAAGGATGGAGTGGAAGAACTCGAGTGTCCTGCACAGAGCCCTGACCTCAACCCCACTGAACACCGACTGCACCCCAGACCTCCTCATCCAACATCAGCGCCTGACCTCACTAATGCTCTTGTAGCTGAATGAACACGAATCCCCACAGCCGCGCTCCAACATCTAGTGGAAAGCCTTTCCACAAGAGTGGAGCTCATTATAACAGTAAAGGGGGAATAAGTCTGGAATGGGATGTTCAACAGGCACATAAGGGTGTGATGGTCAGGGGTGCACAAACTTTTGGAGATACAGTGTATCAGCTTAAGAAATGGGTGAAAGCTGAAACTGACTTGGCTCAAACCTAAGACAGTGGAGTGTAAGTCTAAAGCTGCAGTGTTTAACTCGACTGTAAAGTGTGGAGGAAGTCGTCGGCTTGGAATCTGAAGGCACAAAGCAGCGGCCGGCTCGTGTTTGCCAAAAGCAAATAAGCGCGTACGCCTCGTTTGTGGCATCGTCCCCTCGGCAAAGAAAGACACAGGCCATGTTTAAACACTAGTAAAGTCCTCCAAATAAAAACAGAGGGTTTCTATCGTCGTTGCTAATCTCTACAATACTTCATTTTTCTGATCAAATTCCAGAAATTCCACGGGAACATGGACTGAAAGGGACCAGCACCGATTCGCTTACGTGCTCGCACCGGATCCCGCCTCTGGAGTGAAGACTCCATTACTAACCTGAGCCAAAAAAGCATTAAAATGCCCTTCATATCCATATCTACATCAGCACATAGCCTAAGGTTCCTGCCTGCGCTCCTCCCTGAGAGGATCCGGTGTCACACATCAAAAAAAAAAAAAAAAAAAGAAAAGAAAATGAAAAAGTGAGCGGTCAGGGCGGGTATTCGCTGGGACGGCGCCAAAAACCGAGCCAGAGGTCTGAAACTCGCACACGGCAGCGAGATGAGACGCAGGAGACACTGAAGACGGGTCTGCTGGGACATGTTTCAGCTGGCAGGGCCACAAAGACACACCAACATCAACACACACACACACACACACACACACACACGCACACACACACACAGCCAGTTGGCAGCTGTCGCTAGCTCTTTAAGCAGGCAGGAAAGCACCTGTCTCCTTATCGTGTCCATGCCAGAACACACTGCTCTCCTGCTCGGCTACCTTTCACTCCGCTTTCTTCATCTTTATTTATTTCGCTTCCTTTTTTTTTTTCAGCCCATGAGATCTTCTCTCCTGTTTCCTGACTGTTGTATCTCTATATAGCTTCGCTGCTCCATAAATCCAGTGCCAAACCATCTGTCCACGAAACATCACACATTTTATAAATAATCTCATTCAGACGTTTGAGGGCAGAGTAGTGAAGGAAAGAAGAAGAGATGAATAAATAAATGCTTAGATGCAGCGTACATCTCTATCCACAAACAAAATCACTGGATTTTTACATACGCTTATTAACAAATAACTGCTGTTTTTAATTGATGTAAAAAAAAAAAAAAATAATAAAAATCTCTGTAGTTTACAGCTTTCGCAAATTTTGCTATCAAAAAATCAAAAAATAATACAATTCCACTTTTTCTTCGCATGGCAGTAAGAGTTTTTTTTTATAAACCTTTACATAATTTTACAAAAAATATTTCAAAACATGCCTAGAAATGTTATTACGATCAGTGCTTTGTGAGCGGTAGCTTTCCTCTTTTGCTGAGGAGAAAAATAACATTTAAATAAAAAACACTTTGCGAAATGCTTTGAAACGTTTGGATAGACTTTCATGGCTAAAAGCAGAACGCAGGATCTTAAACGTTTTTTAATAGATTGTATTTATTGATTGATTTTAGCCTATGAAAATGTAAATATTATAAACAGTCCAATATTATTTAGAGAATAAAATCCAAATTTCATTCGTGAAAAATCAGGTTACTGATTAAATGTTACTATTAAATTATCATTAACATTTATTATTATTATTATTATTATTATTATTATTATTATTATTATTATTATTGTACGTATTAAAGAGGAAAGACTGTAAAAATAAAAATTAAAATAAAAAGAAGGTTCAAGATTAGTGCAAAGGCATTCAGCTGCCATTTTGTCCTCCTTTACAGCCGCGCTCTTCATCTTATCAGCACATCAAGAGCTAAGGCTAATCTTTATTTACACGTCTTGCTACTAGCCACCCAGTTAATTTTAGCCCCAAAACGAATTCAAAAATCATGAACAACTATATACACATTAGCTTTTTGTAATATTTTGAAAAAAAGTTTTAAAGCCAAACTTTTTTTTTGAACATCCTTGTTTGCATTTTTTTTATTTTTTTTTTTGGAAAAGAATGCCAGAGTCGACAGTGCTACGTCCCTGGTTGTGACCTGCTAAGGGGAGACGGTGCATTGTTCCTGGGGGTGAGAGAAAGGTCTCGACGCTGGATGTGCCTCCCGCATGAGGAATGACCCAGCGGGTGTCTCCTGGGTCAAAAGAAGAGGTCAAGGTCTTTCTGCTCCGTCTCTATATCCTCCTCCATTATTCCTCCTGCCATCTCTCACTGTTTACCTCCGCATCAACCGGCCATTAAAGTGCAGACAGGATGAGATTTGCCAGAGCGGAACGAGGGCCTCGGTGAGCGCTGTACAAACGGTCTGAGAGGCTCCGGGGCATCACCCGCGAGCGACACCGCCATCCATTACAGCATGGCATCAACCACCTCCACCTCCTGACGCTCTGCAGACCGGCGTGAGGCGCGATATTTACTCACGGCTCTTACCTTCCTCTGTGCTCATGATACCCCCACGCGGGAGAGGGTGACCTGGACACTCGGGGAGACGGACACGCTAAACGTGGCGTGAAGAATAAAAGCAGGATGTGCACTTTCCAGGTGTGTTAGCTAGGGCAAGCTAACGGAGCGCAGCTCCTCTGAGAAAACAAACACACACACACATACACACACACGCATCCTGCAGAGAGTAATGACTGTGGGATAGATGTGCAGGCCAGCTACTCGCTGGGAAGAGGACGGTGCAGCATGAGTTCACCCTCATTTCAGCAGATGGAGGTTATAACGTGCGGACAAAATTAGCTCGGGAACTATTCATGAACTAGAGCAAAGTGTGAGAGGACCAGTCGCTACGAAAGCGCGTTTCCCCGGGCACGTCTGTCAGGTTACGTCACGCCAATTCTCAATGGGTGAAAGTGCAACCTAATTGCTCTGACCTTTATTATGACTATTTATAGTTATGGCTCGTTGGTGGATGTGTAAGCTACATGCACGCATGCTGTAGCTATGCCTGGCACCTAACAGAGCCGTCGCTCATTTTAAAAACTGCTTGCTGTTTCTAAGCTAAGTCAAAACTCATATCACTTCCTGCAGTATCTACATAGT
>CM074929.1:22127402-22140780 GCA_037576815.1 Pangasius larnaudii
ATGCGATATTGTGATTATTAATTTCATCATGATACAGTTTTTCCTAGAGTACTGTTTACACTGTCATTGATTTACTTAACTGAAATGTATATGAATTTTACTTTTTTAGAGTATTTTAGAGATTTTTTCAGTATTAAAGAATTTATCATTATTATTATTATTATTATTATTAATAATAATAATAATAATAATAATAATAATAATAATAATAATAATACATTTTTCAGTGTTAAAATTTTTTTTGTTTTTCCACTTTTTTTTTTAATTCAACGCAATCTTTTTGCTGGTAGTTTATTAGCAAATAAAAATATTGTGATCCATATTATGTATCATGAAAATATCTTCAAGTATCGTGACCCTCATTAACTAAAGTTCCAGTAATGCATTAGTGACATATCACTATTATTAAAAATAACCAGATCAAAAAGAACTTATTTAAAAAGGAAAAGGGGGAACAGACAGGCAGACAGATAAATAAAGAGACAGGCAGACATAGATAGATAGATAGATAGATAGATAGATAGATAGATAGATAGATAGATAGATAGATGTACTTTATTGAATTTGGTTTCGTTGTTAACTATCTTAGTCTTCGAAAGGGGAAATTATTGAGTGAGTTCTACAGCACACACTGCAATAAGTTTGGACATTTTCATGACAACAACAGATGGCATAATTCTCAGTCACGCCAAAACAACCAGAAACCAGAGAAAGTTCCCTCTCAGACCACATCTTTTCTCGTCGTCGCTTCTTTTCTCCCTGAATTTCTTTCTCGTTCTATAATTCTCGCCCAGCCTCTGTCCTGTTTCTTCTTTCAGTCTTTGTCGGGTGTTTGGTTGCAAGGGAACGCTACAGTTTCTCTGCCACGCCCTTTTCAAAGAGAAAGAAGAGACAAAGTAGGCCCCACCGTGTGTGTGTGTGTGTGTGTGTGTGTGTGTGTGTGTGTGTGCCCTGTTATAATCATCTGAGGAAATATTTTGTTCATGAGATTTATGATCATGCTAATGGCAAAATCAGAACATGTTTGGCTTGTCTCAACATATCGTCACTGCCTCCTCTCTCCAAAACTTTATATAACAAAGAGAAAGAAAGAAAGAAAAAAAAAATGCTCAAAGCAACGGCGTAATTAACCCATCTAACCTGTACTTCCGTTACTTAAGTAACCCATTTCAGCTTTATGTAACATGTAATACATTAAAAACAATGTTTTACACCGTACGCCACTGAATAATATCTTAAGGATAACTCCTCCATGATCCTGATTTGATTTTTTACACATTTTCGCAACTTTGAGACCATGTTAGGAAAAAAAATAATAGTTACCTAAACCATTGCACATCATTTTCAGTTTCATCTTCTATGAATGAAAAAGGCATTTAAAATGAATAATTGTAGACATTTCTGGAAAGGTGAGAATGATATTGTTTGTTTTTTTTTGAGTTTTTTTGCTTTTTTGGGGGGTAATTTTTACATCTTTCCTGTTGGTCCATTTTTCCCTCAAACAATGTAAAGCCTTGCATTTTCAAATGGTGTGAATAAATAAACAGACAGTGACAGTGACGACAGTCAGCTTAGTTACACTCTATATTGTTAACGTTTACCACCTTTGTTTTGGCAAACGGCTTTCGGGGTCGAGGACGGAGTTGTGCCATGTGATGTTGTCCCTGATACAGTGTCCTTTCCAGGAGGATTAGCACAATGACTGCCATGCCCGAAAGAGTACTGAGCTAAGCCCTCTCTCACTCTTTCTCTCACTCTTGGGCTGATCTTTATCTGAAGCATTGCCGTGTACTTTACAATTGATTTAATTTTAATGTATTTATTTCTGTAAAGCTGCTTTGTGACAATGTCCATTGTTAAAAGCGCTATACAAATAAAATTGAATTGAACTGAATGTACTTTCATGATGTGTACTATGTAGATTTGCTCATCTATCTATCTATCTATCTGTCTGTCTGTCTGTCTGTCTGTCTGTCTATTTTCTCTCTCTACCTAGCTAATAATGCTACTCATGATCTTGCCATAGCATGTGCGTTTACATAAAAATGACAGTAAGAGTAGTTCTTTTTTTCTAATTTGGCAGTGCACTTTACCGCAAAACCTCACCATCCGATAAGGCAACAATAAATAAACCCACATTTCCAGGGTTTAAACACTGGTACAAATGTGCTCGAGGACATTTAAAAACCTGTTTTGGTCTACTTTTTGATGATGAAAAAAAGTTCCATGGAAAGAAGTAATGAAAGTTCACCTCAAACTGTGCCTTTTTCTCCACAAAAACAGCCCCAAACCTCATACGTTCTTCCACATCCACATACCTTAATCCTCACCAGCCGTTATCAGAATGGTTGAAAGGCTTCAAGCAACAGCTTACGCTTGCACTATTAACCACTTCAGTCTAGCAGAGCAGAGCTGCATCATACACTGGTATTTAAAAAATAGCCTCATGGGTCCTCTGAGACCCTGTTACCAAAAGTAGAGAGATTAGAGGCAGTGGGCAGCCTAATAGCTTGGCTCTTCAGTCAAGGGGGGTGCTTCCTATCTGAGCCCTCCAGCTGAGAGAGACTTTACAATCAGTGTTTATCA
Source organism: Pangasius larnaudii (assembly GCA_037576815.1). Lineage (NCBI taxonomy): Eukaryota > Metazoa > Chordata > Actinopteri > Siluriformes > Pangasiidae > Pangasius > Pangasius larnaudii. The sequence goes on from CM074929.1 coordinate 22,129,989, forward strand.
CAAATGGAGGCCAGTCGAGAGGAAATCGCCGTATCTCACTGTGGCCCACCGCGACGAGACGATGCAATAGTCCGGGCTATTCAATGTTTAGCAGGAGGTGTTTGATATGAGCACACAAGTGTCTGCAAAGATAGGGTGAGGTTGAATCCAGCTGGGTCAGTCACTTCTGCTGAATGCTTTTCTCTTTTGTTGACCTGCAACTTTGGGTCAGACTGGACTGCAAACAATGTAGACTCTGCCACATGGGCTACAAATCGTAGAACTCTGCAAGTCCAAGTGAGCCTTTCGTGCCTAAGGATACAGCAAATTTCCTGGGATCAAAGCAATGCTAAGAAGCATGAAAGAGGCCCCAGTTGCACTGGGCAGGCGGGTCTCATCTACTTCCTTTAACCCAATGAAATCTAAAATCGCTTCTGCCTAATTACCAAGGGCTAATGTGAGATCCACCTCTGTCTTATCTTCAAACAAGGCCATTCTCGTCCCTAAACAGGTCTTTCATGATTCCTGCTCCTTTGTAGTCTGCTGTTTTATGAGCGAGGATTGACTCTAGCTCCACCCATGGGCATAACATAAATGGCTTTTCTGATTTGTGAAGAAGGTAGAAAGTGGCAGATGAGTTTCTGAACTTACCAGATAATAAAGTCTCTGGGGTAGAATGTCAAGTCAAGAATACTCCAAATTTTCCTGTAGCGGGATGAGCCTTAAAAATTAATTTCTCTTTCCTCTTTCTATTGAGCTAGGGATTCATCAGATCCAGTAGTGAGCATTTATATCGGATGTAAATTAGTCTGACATGCTGGTCACAAACTATCTTACAGATATCACAATCACATCTGGTATAGTTTGCATAATTTGGCATCAGAAGGAAAGATACCTCAGTTCCTGTTAGGATGTCAGGTAAGGTCTTTTAAAGGGTGGGGGTTAGTCAGAGGTCCTTTGAATGGTTGCTGTTTAAAAACTTTGCTACTTAGAACTTTTTCTGAAAGGGAAATGGTCTTTCATTCTAAACAGAACTGTTAAGGGTTTTACCCATAGATACAAACCAGACAATCCCCTTAGGATGTTTTATTGGCTAACCCTAGTGCCTCCATAGATCAAGCTCCTTCAGTGAGATCATAGACTGTTCATTATATTAGTAGGGCATTACCATTGCGACATAGATACTTTTGGTGGTTGCTTTTATCAACAACAACAAAAAAGAAAACAGCAAGTGAGGCTAAGTCCAGTCCAAGCCCAGGACCGAGCAATTGAGGGTTAAAGGTCATGCCATACAGTGTCTCTGGGGTAGTCTTGAGATTTGAATGTACTACTTTCCCAACACTAGCAATGAATCTGCTGAGCCACCCCGTTTCAGACAGAAAATAAGGTCAAGTAAAGCGAAATTCTTTTCTTTGCATATACGAGCTTGTCAGCAGGGTCACCCATGATACGGCAGCCCAGGAGCAGACAGGATTGCTGAGGGCCAACAGTGCCGCTTGACCAAGGCACCCTGTTTCAAGACCAACATGAGTCCCAAACAATGGAGTCTCCCCAGACACACACCAGCCAACAAAACATGTATATGGCCCCTTGCCTGACTATCCAGTACTATCACACTCAAAGATGTCATCCATCTAACCAGTGCTCTGTCCCTCATGACTGCTGTGAACCCTTTACCCTTCCTCAAATCCTTCCTTCTCTGCCAGCCCGTGACTTGAGCAGCAGGAGATCTTTCTCCACCACGATAGCATAACAAAGCAGTGAAAGTCAGTGTGCTAGGGCTTCCTGCTGCTCTCCTTTCCATGTCAGCATACAGAGCTGTCTCTCTCGAGCCTGACCTTCTCTCTCTTTTCTGACGCATCCACAGTGGAGTGGAATGGGAGGAGGGATTGAGGACAGCTGGCACCATCCCAATCCCCCACCATGATCCAGAGACTACAAATGCCTGTGACCTCTGGTGTAACTGGGCACACATTACTGATACTAATCTTAAAGAGCATTTTCAAGAGCAATTAGTTCTTCTGATGTTTATTGTGTTTTTTACATGGTGATGCTGATGCTGGGAACCAGGCCAGATGAGTTATGAGTGCTCATAAACTAAGACACCAGGTGTTATATATTTTGGTACTGCCATAGCGTGCTGAATGCAATGTAACACACTGATGTCAGCATGTGGCTTCAGGGAATTCTTCTGCCTTGTAAATGGGTCACACAGATTTCAGGTCCATTAAGAACGTAAAATAGAAGCCGCAATGACAAGTTTGACAAGAGCAAATAAGCTGCACTCTTCCCTCTGGCTTTTTTTCTGGTTTTTATCTTCCATTTCGAGAGGTCTGTCAGTAATTCCCTCCACTGTAATTAAACATCATGAAATCGTTTTTTTTTTTTTTTTTTTTTTTCGTCTGATTTCAGGCCATCTTCAGCTGACTTTCATGGCCCTAAATTAGACACACACCCAGGATTTCACCAAACAATTAAAAAGAGCCAGATGCCGATAATACGGGGACTATCAACTGAGGAACAGATGTCTTCTCATTTCTAATTTTGAACTTGGTAGTGCTTCATTTGTTTGACCAGATTTATTGGGAACAGAAATGTCCTTGTAGGTCCCACTGCAAGAAAATCTCCTATATAAGGTTTGGAATCTTCCTTGCTGATGCTTTTCTCCCTGTAATCAATACTTACCACTAACTGAACCATTAAAATGAAACTAATTAAACTAGGTCTTAAAGAATCCGAGATATGCAAGAGGGATGAGGATTAATCCCGTAAGAAAAGAAAGTTTCTCTTTTCATTACCTAAAATTTCAGTAAAGCAGTCACAAACAAACGCAGACTTTTCTGGGTTACGGAAAAAGTCAGGGAACTAAAAAGCCTCGAAAGTGTCATTATACTCGATCTATACCTAACGAAATCAATGGATTCGGTGGGATTTACTTTTCAAACACCTTAATTTGTTTACCACCTGTACAGTATCTTCTCTCTAATGAAGATACAGTCTCCAAGTCTGCTGGTGAGTCAGATGGCGGCCAATTGCTCTTTAATTTCCAGACATTTCTCCTGTTCTTTTTCTGTGCTGAACTTAGGACTTTCTTTCTGTTGTTGCTTCACTATGCCAAAGTCATCTCAAAAGATGTCATGGCATCTTTCCTGGTAAAGTATCACCCTCCTGATAATTTATCCTGGTAGACTGACACGTTAATCTACCCAGGATTTCAACTTCACACTTCCTGTATAATTACGGTTAAATTCCAGAGAAAAGTGCATGCAACAAAGGGGCTTATCTCTATCTTAGCACAAATGTCCGCAGACAGGAAATCTTTCCCCGTATGCTTCCAGCATGTCTGTCTGCCATGGCACCTTCCTCTACAATCAGCCAAGATAGATGAAATTTACCATTGGCACCAAAGCAACGAGATGACCAAGTCAACAAATAGGTGCAAAATGTCACAAAGTGGTATTTGTGTAAACTAAAAGTACCCACAAGTTTTAAATCTGAAGCTTGGCAACAATGTTAGCTTGTAGTCCATTTAGCACAGCATACAAATAACCCCACTGGAGAAGCCCATGACGTGAACATGGAGAAGAAAGACGTCCAAAGTCAGTGGTTAGGACTATCAGCATCTCCGCTCCCTACCCTCTTAATCTCCCAGCTGAGGAACTGAAGGAACAGGTTATTATTAGCTCCTTTGATATGCAATGGCTTCCAAGAGAGTTACAGTATTTAAATGACTAGCCTGATTTAGTGCGCCCAAAAGCACAATATTGGCTTTCCAGAGAGGAAGGGAGGCAAGGGGAGGAAAAAAGGACACAATGATGAGAGAGCGAGATCATAGAATGACTACAGGTTAAACTATTCATCTTTTGAAAATCCCAGAACAAAAAATTACTTCTGCAGGTTCTCTGGAAATCCCATTTTATATGGGTCAAAAAATATCTTTCTTTGATCACCATTTTCGCAGCTGTTTGGAGATGGAGACACTCGACAGACGCATCCGTCATGCTCAAAACACAGCCTGACGTCATGTAGCCTGCAGCCATGGGGCTCAACGGTGAGCACTTATGGATAAGAGCATGCTTGCACTCCTCTCTTAACCCTTCTTCTCTTACACGCCCTGCTCTCTAATCTTTTGTTCCCTATGAAGGCTATTATTCGCCAACAATGCATGACACATAACAGATGCTGAGAATCAAATAGAAAAGAAACACGTAAACAGAGGGAAACACATAAGAAAGTTGATCTAGGGTGTACAAAAGTCAGGAAAGGACAAAGGAAGTCTGTTGTACTAAATTTTGATTGTAAACCAAATGGGAATTATATTATACATTATTCGGAATGAACAGATAACATGTTCTAAACGAATACAAATACAGATATGAATAGGCGTACTATGCATTTTTGTTGGAAAGCTTGCCAGAATGGTTCACAGGGCAGCTAGGTGAGAACAGACCTGTGCATCAGGACTGGGACCTCGACGCAATAAAAAAGGCACACAAGCAGGATGTTTTCACTTTTATGCAGTCAGATATGAAGCTTATGGGACAAAAAAAAGACCACATTATTACCGCAGAGCATTCATTCATTCATCCTTAGTAACTGCCTGGTCATGGTCATGGTGATGGAAATTAGGCTACTAGTTTGTTTATATTTTGGAAAATACAACCAACTAAGTTTGTTAGAAAATATCATGGGCAGGTACAAAGAAAAATAATAGCTCAACCTCTAGCTGATAGGAATTATGAACTGGAATGAAGTAGCTGGGGTTGAGAAAGTATCAGAGCTGAAATTCACAGATTTATTTATTTATTTATTCAGAGTTCCAGGGACACAGTAGTAGGTTTCGGGTTTAGGCCACACCCACTTGTGGTTTAAATCCAAATACAGCTACAGATACAGATAGTGGTAATGTGATACACCCCAAGACTGTACCTAATGCTGAACATGAAACCTGAATGAACCTGGGCTAAGCGCTACTGTCTACCAAAGCAGGGCATGTTAAACGATTAGCTGTACAGTCAAGCTCATGTTGGGCGATCATAAAATCTCTTAAAATATAACGAAGAAAAAAATAAACCTGTTTAGATTCTGAATAGGAGTCTTTCAAAGCTACCTGAGTTAAGTTGCACAAATAGGCTTTAAGCGATTTCATTTTTATGAGGTGCTTTGGCATAAGAAGTGCAAAATTCCTGAAGTTAAGACCTTGAAAACATAAGAACTTTATTAGCAAGTGTTTCATTTCTTGGTGATTAATTACCCCGAACTTTTTAAAACCAAACACTGATATGCCACAAACAAAGGTCATGGAAATGTCTTGAGAAAATGCATTGCTTCTTTAGTCTACAATTAAAGCATTGTAAAAATCGCAGAGCTCTGGGGTATGCTACATTCCTAACGAGGGTTTCAAACACTGGTTGCTTGGGCAACATAATTACACACGGGGTGGCTGGGGTAACGGGGCGGGGGAAAGAGGGGTCGGAAACACACAGCGAGGGTTTCTGAGCTTTGACACCATGCCATTATGGTCCTGTTTGAACCTCATACAAAATAAGCGTCCCAGCGGCCCGAAGTGTCGCGCTCCCTGTCTTCTGGCCAAACCGTCTTACCGCCAGTCCTCTTGTTTTTTTTTTGTTTTGTTTTTTGTTTTTTTTTTATATACTTTGAAATCCAGCCACTGCAATGAAGAGTGAATATCATCTGCTTTTCAGCATTGCTGTTTTTAGCTCCCGGACTTGCCAATACTCCTACTGTGTGCTAGCAGGGACAAAATATAATCTGGAAAATATGGCATGTTATGATTGCAACCGACCGCATGAATGTCTGTGATCCCTCCGGATGCTCATTATACTCTGCAAATATCTTTGGCATTTTGGGATAAAATGTAGCTGGAGTTTGCATCGCAACTCTGTATTTTCTGCTAAATCTCCACATCAGGATTAGGGTTTTTTTTCTGAATGCTACGTTTTGGTTCAAATAGCATTCAGTCTGTCAAATTTTTTATGGGTGTCTTTTTTTTGTTAGTTTTTTTCTTGAGGTCTCTTTAGGACCTGTTGAAAACTTCCTGTTGAAATGTCCCTTAAGTTTAAGCAGAGTTACTGTTACCACCCTGAAGTTGATTATTTTCCTATAACAGCACATCCTGAAGTGTTTTATTCCTCTTATACCACAGCAGTTTGTCAACAGCTTTTTTTTTTTTTTTTTTTTTTTGTAAATGTATTTATTAAAGAATGACATGATACATTTTAACCGTTTATAGTTACGTTTAATGGTGTGGAACGTCTGTGAAACACGTTATACAGCAGCTATGAACAGCTGTTCTCTCACCAGCTTCTCTTTTTTCTCTCTCTTTAAATTAATAAGGCAAAAAAAACAGCTTATTGTCGGAAAACTTAAAGTTGCAGCTTTACCGCTGACTGTTACAAAGCGCTGACACTGGAGACTCCTTCCATAGATGTTAAATAAACATCTCCTTACTGAAAACTTATACCATATCAACGATTTTCTTTTTGTTTTTTAATGTTTTAGACTCACATTAATAGGAAATCTATGGTTTGATGCCTCACTACTGTCGGTGCTGCTGTTATAGAAAATTACTCAACATCTTCTGCCCAGTCAGAATCGAGACTTCAGCAGCGCTGTGGTGGAAAGTCCCAACTTTTGTGATATCATAGTAGGAGCGAAGGAACATACCGTGAAACCCAGCCGGTATTATTTTGATTTGTATAATCAAATCTGTTATGTAGAACGAATCAGCTGCATTACAGAACGTTAAACAGTACTCCACTCAGCAGTTTTAATTGGGTGTAAAAGCTGAATATTATTCAGGAACTCAGAGAGCAGGTGATTAAAGAGCTGAAACTCTGCCCACCGAGGAGCAGATGCCAATGTCACACATTCCACTTGAAACTCAAAGCAGTCAAGCGTTCCATCCAGCCCATTGCCAGGTCGATTAGATTACAGCAAGAGCCTTGGTGACAGCTCCTGGGCATACTTGAAAAGTGGTTGCTATCTGAGATCCTCCCCATTCGCTCCTCTTGAGCTTGAAAAGATACGGTACACCGAGCAGTTCATGGAAGAAGCCAAAAGCAAGAACCTTCATTAAAAATGGCAGCTCACAAAAAAAAAGATTTAGGGTAGTAGACTCAACTCCGAAAAGAAGGAGCTTCCTTACAGCAAGACAACCTATAATCTAAAAAAAAACTTCAATCCCTGACAAAACCAAAAAAAAACAAAAAAAAAACAAACCAAAGCTTTTTAAAACTTTTAAAACAGTTCTTTTTTTTAAAACTCAAAATCCATCATTTGTGTGGTTTGGATAGAATCTGAGAGTTAAAGGGCATGCTGACGCTGGACAAAACAAGCGAGAAGAAGTGGTCATGGAAGGTGACGACTTTGCAATTAGTACAATTGAGTGCAAAAGTCTGCACACCCCGTGGTTCTGGGGGTGAGAAAAAGCAGCTTTTACAACATATCCTTATTATTGTTAATAAGTTAAAAATGAAATGGACAAAACAGCAATATCTACAACAAAGCAACAGCTCCAGACCTAATTTGATCGCGTTTCGAAATAAAACTTTTACACAGATTTAGATTTGTTTTACTTTTAATATCTTAACATAAACAGACTATCTGACTGTCTGAAATTCAATTTGTTCGTCTCTTTGTCCTGTGGATATGCAAACATTTGCACTCGTCAAGAAAAGAAAGCCCATCCAAACACCATGTCGAAAAAAAAACCCCTGTCCTTATTGACCATCCGCCATAACTCTCAGACATGAATACATTTCCTCATAAAGTTTAATATTCTAATAGCTTCTAATTCACGGCTAGAATGAAAACACTCCTCGCCAAGGACTGAAACCGTTCTCTCAAACAAACACCACCTGCTGAAGACCAACCGTGTGAGAGGATTAGTATTTCTGATGACTCCTGACCACCTAGTGAAGCTTCTTTAAGAACTACTCAAGCCGACTGTATCTGGTGTGCTCTATCCACCGGGATCAGCATGCAGACCCACCGACGCGAGCACTTCCTGCCCATCTCTAGATTATCCAACCCACTGAGCCCATTGAGCGTCCAGCCCCAGGAGGAAACTGGAAACCCTTTACCATTCAAGCTAAAGGAGCTATAACCTCTCCTGCATTCAGAGCATGGGCACGGGGTCAGAGACACAGCACTGAATGAAGACTGTGGCCTGGTTTCAGTACCGCCCCGGGGGAAAAGCTAGCGCTCCCAGAGAGGCCTTGATAAGCAGCGCCATTATTCCAAGGCCGAGAAAAAGATTTTTTTAGCAGAAATTAAAAGGAGCCTGGCACTTACTGGCTACTTCCAGCGACGCGTTATGGCTAACGGCTTCTCCGAGATAGTTGCGAGCCACGCAGACATACGAGCCTTCGTCCGGTTTGCTCCGACGCCCGTGGATTATTTTCAGGAAGAACAGAGAACCGGTGGGAAGGAGCATGCGATGGGAACGCGAGTCGTCCCGATCCGTTTCCACCCTCTCGCCATCCTTGTACCACTCCACCGTGGGCGTGGGCCGCCCCTCGGCCTTGCAGTTGAGGGTGGCAGGTTCGCCCTTGGACACGATCAGGTCGGAGGGATGCTCCACGATGCGGGGCGGGTAGTCCTCCTGCCGCAGACGAGATCCTGGAGAACACAGAGAGGGGATGGGAATGGGGTTCAGTGAAATGATACTGGGATCTGAAGATCTGAGTAAGATCTGAGCACTACATAAAACAAAGTGACAGATGCTATTGCATTTATATATAACAATAACTGATGAATATATGATGATGCCACAAAATTAACCATAATGTTGATTTTAAATGCAGAAAAACTAGTTCTCAAAAGTTTGACAAGCGTCATGTTTTGGATTCCATTCACTGTTATTCCAAGTCTTCTTTAATGTCGTTTTTTTTAAATTAGGTACACTGGTTGTGTTTCGGCCATGAAGGGGGAAAAGGGAAAAAAAAAAACCTCTGGCAAGCACAAATATGCCTTGTATAAAAGAAAATGTTGGTTCGAGACGGCCAGTTAAACTAACATTTGTAAACATCTTCCTCAGTGCATGCGGTCAGGCCACATTTACGACCGTCATGTTTTCTTTCAAGGGACTCATTTGTCCAGCGGACAAAATTACGGGGTTGAAACATGCAATGCTTCTTATAAGACTCTGTCCTTATTCTACCTTCTGAATGAGACAGATTTTGATCTTGGAAGCTCTAAAAATGCTGCCTGAAGCCACTGACATGCAGATTTAGCACAGGAGTCATATAGATATGAATTTTTAAAGTGTCTGTAATAAAGGATGTTTTACATATTAGTTATCTCGACATGGCTCATCAGCGCACTCGCACCTTTAACAGTCAGCTTTCCAAATTGCCCTAAGGATAAAATTTAGAAAGGAGTTTAAATTTTAATAATACGCATCACACAAATGGAGAGCTCATTTTAAATCACGAATAAGAAACGTACCCATGCTAATCGAGTGATAAAGCTATTGGATAGACGTAAACTGATTTTGTTTGGCATCACATGAACGAACCTGTAGGTTATTTTATGCTAAAATATCAACACAGTGACTTTGCTGACAGCCCAAATATATTATGGTATTATAATATAATATGTCCTGTACAGTACTTGTTCTGCACTGTCTCGTGTTGTCTGTTCTGCACTGTTTTGTTTTGCACTGGTTGCACCAGGTTGCACACGATGCACTTTATGTGGCTAGGACAACTTAGTCTAGTCCTCAGCTCTGTGTTCTGTGACTATATGTCGTGTGAGGTGACGATGTTGTTTTATGTAGCACCAAGGTTCTGGAGAAACGTTGTCTCATTTCACTGTGTACTGCGTCAGCTATATAAAGTTGAAATGACAATAAAAGCCTCTTGACTCTTGACTTGAGCCCAGACAGCACCAATGGTGCCAATACTTTAGTGAGAAACAAGACAAATGTTGAAAAGACTGTAAGAAAGTTGACTGTGTGATCTCCAATGGCAGTTTACTAGACACAGAGTGGACTATAAAGGTTCTGTTGTATTATACCCTATGTAGTGAGCGTATATAGTGAAAAAGAAGCCATTTGTTGTGGATTTTGGGGTTTAAAAGGTCGTGCATGAAGACGTGATCTAAAAGTGTAAAAACTATCAAATGTATAAGACAGAGAGTGTAAAAAGTGTGTGAAACGTGTACTAAAAGTGTACAATGCATACTAACTCAGGTAATAAAGGTACTGAACAAATGTACAAAGTTTACTAAAAAGTGTACTAAAATGTAAAAAGTGCAATAAACCATGTAAAACCTACTAAATAGCACGTTAGTACAAAAGTACTTTTGTATTAAAACGTAAACTAAAAAGAGCACAATTGTACTAAATGTTTAAAACATGCACTAAAAAGTGTGAAACACTAAAAAGTGTACCAAAAGTGTAATAAAACATGTAAAACATACTAAAATGTGTACTAAAAAGTGTAAAAGTGTAAAAGTGTAATTGTGTTTGAACGTTAAAATTTATACTAAAATGTGTACTAAAAAGTGTAAAACATACTAAAGTGTGTACTAAAAAGTGTAAAACATACTAAAGTGTGTAATAAAAAGTGTAAAACATACTAAAGTGTGTACTAAAAAGTGTAAAAGTGTAATTGTGTTTGACGTTAAAATTTATACTAAAATGTGTACTAAAAAGTGTAAAACATACTAAAGTGTGTACTAAAAAGTGTAAAACATACTAAAGTGTGTAATAAAAAGTGTAAAACATACTAAAATGTGTACTAAAAAGTGTAAAGTATACTAAAAAGTGTAAAGTGTAAAAGTGTAA
>CM074929.1:22144168-22151896 GCA_037576815.1 Pangasius larnaudii
CATGAAAAAGTGTGTGAAAGACCCACTAGAACCGAGTAACCAATAAAATGCCCGTTTTAAATAAAAGAGTGGAGCAATATTTGTAGCTGGAAATACACCTCCGCTGTGTAATATGGATTCTCTCTCTGTCTCTCTCTCTCTCTCTCTCTCTCTCTCTCTCTCTCTGTCTCTCTCTCTCTCTCTCTCTCTGTCTCTCTCTCTTCAGAGCGCTGTGCGTTCACATATGGAGATTTGTTTCCTCAGTCCTGCAGTCACGTGGGAACGTCTGAGTCGAGGGGTTACAAGAAAATATACAGACGTTTATTCAAAGACGTTTATTCACCCTCTCTCTCTCTCTCTCTCTCTCTCTCTCTATCTCTTTCTCTTTCTTATATTAAAGAAATATTCCAGTCTTTCATCTTAATCTAAACCTTTGTACCTGTAGAGTGTGTGTGTGTGTGTGTGTGTGTGTGTGTGTGTGTGTGTGTGTGTGTGTGTGTGTGTGTGTGTGAAACTTGACATTTTTCCCTGCAATGAGAAAATACCAGAAAACCAGTTTTTACCGCAAGATCACTCACAATGGAAGTCTAAGCGCAGACGTCGAACGCCACGAATACATTTTTACACGTTTAGCTCGCGTCGTGCTCTGATAGGAAAATAATCAACCACGGGGTGGTGCGATAAAGCCGAGTTACTGTAACAACCCCAAAGTCGATTACTTTCCAATAAACAGCAGCACATCCCCAAGTGTTTCGTTCCTTTCATAACGAAATCATTTACTAAAGATCCATTTCAATCACGTTATACTTTTTTTTATCCATTTATAGACACATTTAATGTCATCTAATGACCATGAAACAAGTTATAGCAGCTATAAACAGTTGTTCCATCACCAGTCTCGCTTCTTTTCTCTCGCTCTTGAAGTAATAAGACATTAAATGCAGCTTGTCAAGTTACCAAGAAACCACAACAAGTGTAAACTCCTCTGTCCTGAAGAAACTTCGTTACAGTTTTACCTCTAACACTGGAGACTCCTTCCATAAATCTTACTGTAGTTGTTACTATAGAAACGGTAACACGCGTCGATTTGTGATTTGTTCCTGCGGTTTTGTAGAAAATTCATCACTTTCTGTCCAACCAGAATCCAGCGGTGCTGTGGTCAAATCTCTCAAACATGGGATTCATTTGTGTTTTTTTTTTAAATTTGTTAATCGTCCTTAAAAACTAAAAGGTGACCCCCGCTAGGTCACATTACCCAGTATAATTTCAGAATTGTTTGTTTCACACTAGAATACTGAAGTTTTGAACATTAACATGCTACGACATCCGTTTAAAAGAATGCTACGTTAAAAAAAAAAATCACGATTAATGAGCACTTTTGCCTAAATAGCCATTGCGCTAGGCACTGACGATGTAATACAATGTCAGCATAGCGTTAGCATTCTGAAACCGAGACGTAGACGGGTTTTTTTTTTGGAAGCTGGAGTATTGAATACTGAATTTTTGTGCCACATTGTAATATAGAACATGTCATGATTTAAGCATGATTTCCTCCGAGAACAAAAAAAACACAGCTGGCATTCAGAGAGCGCACAAATACAGCCTTTCATCTCTGACTCTTAACTGCCAATTGTTTCCAAAAATTCACACACTCCGAGCAGTAATAATGCAGCGTGTGTGTTGTGATCTGTGAAGCGTAGCCTCAGCTAGCGGGCGAGATAACGACAGTCAGTCAGTCCCTGCCATCAACAACCCAACGGAGCTGTGAGGAATACGTGCGCTTTATTCTTATCTACTGTTACGGCCAAATACGTTTAATCAGATCGGAGACGGAGATTGGAATTCTTTCTACAAAACAGTCATTTTAATTAGTTCACGTTGACTGCTCGCATAACGTTCAATCGGAAATAAGTTTCTGTTCAATAATAATAATAACAATTTCCTGGCACTGAGACGGAGAAACGTTGCCAACAGCCTCGACCAATCCAGATCAGACCAGTCGTCAGTGCAGGGCGGGAGATATAACGAACATATTATATCACAATACTTTTCTTTTCTTTTTTTAACAAAACACGATATACGGTACGATACATAGGTTCGGGAACAAACTGCCAGCAAAACAGTAGTGTTGCAGTTTTAAAAATCATAATAATAATAAATGTAAAAAATAAATTATTATATATTATATCTATAAAAAATACTACGTTAAGCTGAAAAAAATTCTGATAAAATTAATAAAATCTAATAATAAATATCAAACATTTATTTTGCAGTTTGAAAGGTTTTTAAATCCTAATTTTTTTTTTATTTATTTATTTTTTTTAAATATCACGATACCTGCGATATCTCAGAGAATTGTATCGTGATATCATTTATGACAGTATTGATATTATATCATCATATCGCCCAGCTCTAGCTTCGGTGTGTACCAGGGCTGGAAAATGTGACAAAATTGTGATAAATTATGTCACGATACTCTTTCAGGAGATACCATGCATATTGTGATATCTTTTTTTTTTTAGGATTTATTGTTTTGTTTTGTTTTGTTTTTTCCTTCTGATTAGACAGAAATTTCTTTAAAATCTTTAAAACATAAACAAATAGCATTGTTGAATTTTTTCCCCTTTTTGTGCTAAATCGTTTCTTTTTGCTGAAATTAATTAAAAGATGAACAAAAATGATCACTCTAGGGCCGGGCAACATGACCGTATAATATCAATACTGTGATCAATTATATCACAATACACTTTTCTGAGATATCATAGCCATTGTGATAGATTTAAAAAAATTAAAAAAAAAACACATTTTTAATAACACATATATATTCAAATCATGAAAGCTGGGTCAAGGACAACATTTTTCACAATTGTAAAATTTTTCCATCATTTTTCCTTCTTTTTCAGCGTCAAATAATTTCAGTGTTAAAAGAATCTTTGGGTAGGACTGGGGAAGAATAACGATACTGATGTGATAAGCATTGTGTTATTGTCTTGTCATTTTTTTTTTTTTTGCAATTACAAACTGAATGGTACTCGGAGTCACCCGATTCGATTTAAAATTTTCACTGATTATTTTTACAGATTTTTTTTCTTTCCCTTCAGCATTAAATAATTTATTTTTCTACACATTAAATACAAGTACCATCACACTCGTTTTTTTTTTTTTTTTTTTTTTTTTTTTGTAATGCAACACAACTGTTTGCTGGCAGTTTCTTAAACTGTGATACACACTGTGTGTATGAGAGAAAAGTCTTCAGGTATCATGACATATTTGATCGTATCTCCCACCCTGAGTGCGTCTGTACATCACAATCTACAGCCCAGTGTTCCAGGTAATCTCATCTCATCTCGTTCTTATCACGATCTCAGTAACGATCAAACAGCCGGGACGATCAAATACTCACACGTTCACGTAATACACACACACACATTAAAACTGAAGCGCCACACTCCTGCACACTTTATACGCTTTCATACGGCTTTATTTGCTGCGTCAGCCCGGATCTGTGATAAGGATATCTGGGTAAGATAAGAGCAGGCGAGTGCAGCGAGCTGCTGCAGATCTCCAGCGTCATTAACGTGCAATTAGAAGCTTGTTAAAGGTCTGATTTATGGCCGTGATAAGCACGAGGTGTGCCTTTAGGCAGCGCAGAGACTCTTACGTCAGCCAAATAAAAGTTTAAGAGTAGGTCATAAAGGAAACACGAGGCTGAGTGTGTAATGGCGATGTATTTAGACTTTGATTGTCGTAATCGTTTTTCTCAAACCCGACTTGTCCTTTCTGCTTGTGGCTTGTTGTTGATGCCGATGTTATGAAGCCATTACACAGAGGACGCACTTCTTTGTGCTTGAGATGGTGGAAAACATGGCCGTGACTGACACATCGGCCTGGATGAAATCCCGCTGGGGGTCGGCGGAGAGACGAGACCGGCTCCTCTGGCACACTGAAGGACGTCCTGAAGGACTGAAGGGGCCTCGCCGTCTCAAACCGAAACAATGAGTGCAGTCTTTCCCTTCTCTTCCTTCTCTCAACTGCACATACACATTTACACACACACACACACTCCTGCATGAGGAGACGCTGTTGCTCAGAGCTCAGTCCTTCTCATACTAAAGTTTGTATATCACGAGTTTTTGCAGAGTAAGACTGAGGTCATGAAATGTCAAGAACATAAACTACACCACTGACACGCTGCTCTCCTTAAAATAATGACTGGTCTGAAAAGAAGGATATACAGGAGGAGCAGTACTCTCTCCTGCCAGTGAAGGAGGGAGAGAGGGAAGGAAGGAAGGGAAGGGAAGGTAGGAGAAAAGGGAGGGAAGGAAGGAAGAAAGGAAGGAGGACAGGAAAGAGAAAAAGGAAAGAAGGGACAAAGAAGGGAGGAAAGAAAGAGGGAAGGAAGGAAAGGTAGGAGGAAAGGAAGGAAGGAAGGAAGGAAGAGAGGAAAAGAAAGAAGGGATGGAAGGGAGGAAAGGAAGAAAGGGAGCGAGAGAAGGGAGGGATGGAAGAAAGGGAGAGAGAGGAGGAAGGAAAAGTAGGGCCCGTTGAGAAGGGAGGAAAGAATGGAGGGAAGAATGCAAATGTGTGTGTGTGTGTGTGTATGTGTGTGTGTGTGTGTTTTATTACAATTTACCAAGGGTGTACACTTTTACGTTGTAAAAGTGTATACAATTCGTTAGTAAATTAATCATTTCAACTAGATATTCGGGGTTCTTGTGTTTATATTGAAATAAATAAATGAATGTATTTATTTTAATAGAAACAGCAGCAAGCGAGCCACTGAAGTGAACGAGAAAAACGTAGAAATCTGTAAAACGCTAACTGCTTTTTCAACTGCTGCGTATTTCCACTCTTTCATCTCATAATTCTTTATCATTACAGTAAATACACATCATCTAAATTTAACAGCAATAAAAGAGCCGAAAGCTGTTACCGCCAATGTCTAAAACACAATATGTTTGAGTGGAAATCATGTTCTAAAAGGTGCAGGGTGTCATTCTGCTCATAAAACCGTTTACGTCTCGCACTCGTCCCTCAGCAGCAGGCCTGAGCCGCTCGTTAGGCAGAAAGCTGCCATGGCTGTTTCAGCGGCAGATGGACAACCACACACGTCAGAAAGCCGGCGTGTCGCCCAGCAATTACACCCGTCACGTATACATTTCTGACGGAGCTCACGTGTGTGTGTGTGTGTGTGTGTGTGTGTGTGTGTGTGTGTGTGTGTGTGTGTGTGTGTGTGTATTTGTGTGTGCGCGTGAAACCATCTCGATTCCCAGGAGAAAATGACAACAAGATGATATAGAGAATTAAAATAGACACAGGAACGAGGCCAAGCTAGCCTGAGTGTGCATGTGTGTGTGTGTGTGTGTGTGTGTGTGTGTGTGTGTGTGGGTGGGTGTTTATTAGCGAGATTTACAGGCACACGGAGAGATGTGTGAACCAAGCATACTGCCAATTACATCTTGTTTTTGTTTCATTGTCAAGTTGAGTTTATCAGCGTGTCCATCACCTAATAAACGCGTAATTAAGATACTAAAAGTGCCACAAATAAACATCTCGTTAATAGAATGCAATATAATTATTCCCGAAAAAAATCTGCACCTCTTTTGTATCCTCCACTTTGCATCCCAGTTCCTTCAAATATACCTGAAAATTTTATTTGTACAGAACTTTTAATAACTGAGCCCAATTATTTCAATGCTATGAATCTGATGGTGTTTGCTAGGGCAATATTAATATTAATATTAATATTGTGATCATTTACATCATAATATGCTTTCCTGAGATATCACCAGTATTGTGATATCCTTTAAAAAAAAAAAAAAGAAAAATGTGAAAATTTTTTAATAATTATAAATGATGCTTTGACTGGAGGCAGCTGATTTGATGGCAAAATTTCAAAAAGATGCTATTTTTTTTTCTTTCTTTCTTATTAAATAGAGATATTTTAAACAAAAATATTTTTAAATAATTTATTTTTCTAGATAAATTCAGGATTTCACACATTTTTTTCTTGTTTTGTCGGTTTGTTATTAAATCTTTATATTGTGAATCATGTCTGTGTCGTATCGTGATATGACTCCCACCATAGTGCTTGCTATTTTTTTTTTTTTAATAACATTTCTGTGAATTTTGCTTCCATACTGTAGGAGTTTCCAGATGTTTTCCCGTCCGCATTAGACGACAGAGCGCGCGCCGACAGATCCGCGTTCCCCCGAGGTCACACTTCCTCCCTGCCTCATCTCAGCTCCCATCACACCCCTCACTGCGAAACGAACTTGACCCGAGCCCTTACTTGGCACCGCCGATCTGGGGAAGAATATGGCACTCGGGGCTCCACGCCAAGTACGAGAGCAACTTCTGTGAGGCTGCCAGCATCCCAAGCATGAAAAGAAAAAATCCAATGCCTTTTAAATATCATTTAGTAAATAGCGGTTGTGGTTGGAAGGAGGGTTGGGTTACGCAGGAGCACTTATCAGGCGACTTGTAGCACTTAAGGGCCTACAAGCTGAGGCGAAGACAAAGTGTGGTGAAGTCGTTCACGGTTAAGCTGTTAATGTTTCAACATGCGAGGAAGACTTTGTACCATGTTTCTGATAACTCATCCTGCATGCTATGAAAGTGGGTTTAATACTGTGCATACAGTGAAACGTTCAGCTAAGACACTCACAGACAGTCTACAGTTTAATGGTAGAATCGAAGGAAGTTCAGCGCTCAAAGTTAGCACTCGGCGCTAGGTGCAATTTTAGTCACACAGAACCTTCTTCTTAGCAAATTAACAACACATCTGAGGGAAATGTTGATATTCTTGATAGTTTTGCCTAATTATACTCTCATTATGTCTTCAAATTGTCTGAATAACACGTATCTGCTGAGTTCTAGCTAGCTAAATCATTAGTGGTTACTGGTAACACTGAGGTAACTGCAATGTAACACTGAGGTAAATGTTGATATTCTCAATAGTTGTGTCTCATTTTTACTGTCATTATGTCTTTACATTGCTTGTATGTAACACCTAACTCTTGAGATCAAGCTAGCTGTAGCTCTTACTAACCTTAGGTTCAGCATCCATTTTCTCCAGTTGCCTAGCAACAGTGTTCTCACAACTTTAACCAGCTGAATGGCAAGTATTTATATTATTAACCTCATGACTGTACCAACTGACATATTTTCCCTCATTTCCTTGCTAAAGACGTACATTTTTGGAAATGTAGACACAAACTAGCTCTAACCTAATATCGGTAGTTGAAATTTTCTGATATTTCAAAGTTTACAATGTTAAAGTATTTCCATATGGTGTAACAGAAGAAAATGTATTTAGCGGTTGCTTCTGAGTGTAATCATAGTCATACTGAACCTTTTTCTTAGCAACGTAACAACATATCTGAGGTAAATGTTGATATTCTTGATAGTTTCGTCTCATTTTTACTGCCATTACGCCTTTACGCTGCTGAGTTCTAGCTAGCTAAATCGTCAGCCTCTGTAATTAATGACTTTATGCTTGGTGTCTATATTTCCCAGTTGCCTAGCGACAAAAGTTAAGTTCGCAATTAATATTGTTATATATTAAAACCATGATGCACTTTTCTACCATCTGATTGTACTGACTTTCTTCAATAAATACTTCATTTTTTTAATAAACGCTTTTTCATAATACGCCTGCATTATTTCGTTAGCAATCAGTTGTTAGCAAAGCCTCAGTGAACTAAACTGTAATGTAAAAATATCTTAAATTATCATAATCCTGCTACA
>CM074929.1:22151996-22165104 GCA_037576815.1 Pangasius larnaudii
GCAATCAGTTGTTAGCAAAGCCTCAGTGAACTAAACTGTAATGTAAAAATATCTTAAATTATCATAATCCTGCTACAATTCAACAGTGTTCATGTTTTTGTATTTATTAAAGAAAAGAAGTTGTGATGCATCATTTTTCAATATGGAGAAACAGAATGAAGTTCAATTAGCTATTAGTGCTAAGTGTAAGCACAATTTTAGTCATACAAAACATTTTTTTAGAAAATTACAGACACATCTGAGGTAAATGTTGACACTCCTGATAGATGTGTGTCATTTTTACAGTCATTGTACCTTTAGATCACGTATCTCTAGCTAGATACATCGTTAGCCTCAGTCAGCTAGCATACGCTTAGTGTCCATATATACCAGTTACCTAGCAGCAGTGTTCTCACAAATTTACTTGAATGGTGAGCATGTCAAGTGACGAAAGCACGAATTTACAGATTTTATTTAAATTCTGCACATGAACACAATATAAAATGAATTCTACTCAGTTTCTTTGTGTAGTGAAAACAGAAACTCTGGATTTAGTAATATGTGAAATGTGTGGTTCAGAGCTTTCAGACATTTTCATTGTTAATCACAGCTACTCTTAATGCCACTAAGCTTGGTGAAGACAGAACGAGGTCTATAACCGGCTCTGATATCTGCAGATATAATTACAG
Source organism: Pangasius larnaudii (assembly GCA_037576815.1). Lineage (NCBI taxonomy): Eukaryota > Metazoa > Chordata > Actinopteri > Siluriformes > Pangasiidae > Pangasius > Pangasius larnaudii. The sequence continues at coordinate 22,152,665 of CM074929.1, forward strand.
ATATTACCTTAATGTCGTTTCTGCCCTGAGGACGTCTCCAGAACGCTGACATTTCTTTTTTTTTTTTTTATTAAATTCTCTTCATGTTTCATAATAAAGGTCTACACATGCCATCAATAAACTCAGATTATCACCACAGTTTAAACTGTACACTCCAACACAATACACACCACGCTAAAAAAAATACACAAAAGCAAGCCGAGCCACAATTTCCATCAAGAAAAAAACTTCAAATCTGAACTGCTTCACCCCAGAACAACAGAAAGACTAACATACAACTGCACTAGTGAAACCACACTCATTTCTGTGGTGCAAAATAATGGAAATGTGGTAGTCATACACACTGAACACACACGGCTGAAATGTCATCGCAATTAGGCCAAGGCAGAAAGAAACACGAGCCAAGGTGTAGCCATAATAGTAGCTTTGTGACTTGATGGATGACGACGATGATTAAGTGTTAGCATAGCTGTATGTGCTTAAGGAAAGGGCTTTAGTCAGACTTCTCTTACAACAGCCTTGTGCTGGCCAAGAGAACAATCCAAATAAAAATTGACATTATTCTAATACAAAACCTTGTTTTATTAAGAGATTTATTGGATCCTTTCATCTGTAAAAAGTGAGAAGTGTGATCCGTTTAAAAAATAGATACTTTTTTCTGACACGGCGAAATCTTCAGGACAGAAGAGTTTACGTTTTGCAGTTTCTCGCTAACATCACAAGCTGTAGGCGACACTACATCAACAAACGTTTACACCACAGAGCTGCAGAATTCTTGAATCTGATTGGTCATGAGGTGTTGATTAATTTTCTATAACAGCAGCTCTGACAGTAGTGCAGCTGCAGATCACAGGTTTGTATTAATGCGCTCGTTCTAATACGTTATCGTTTCTATAGTAACAGCTCATTCAGTAATACAGTAATACAGACGGCGTCTCCAGTGTCAGTGTCTGAGGAGTTTACGCTTTGTGTTTTCTTGCTAAAATGCCAAGTTTTTTTTCCCCTTGTTAACTTCAAGAGAACGAAAAAAATGAGGATGGTGGCAGAACGATTGTTCATAGCTGCTACAACAGGAACTAACCTGCTTCACAGACATTCCACAACATTAAAAACAACTAAGAATTGTTATAAAAAAATTATGATGTGTCATTCTTTAATAAATAAAAATTGTTAGCATTGGCAAAATGCTGTGGTATAAGAGGGAACTCCACTCCGTCGCACTGATTATTCTCCTATCACAGCACGATATGGAGTGTTTTATTCCTTACATATACAGTATGGATTCATAATAATTTTAGAAACTTAACTAAGAGGAAACCTCATCAAATTTCAAGCTATGGGGTTTCTGTCATATTGAGGCACAGAGCAGTTGAAATAGCTGATTTATGACAAATTTGTCATTTCATCAGCAGGTAAGAAACATAATTATCATGTGTGAAAGCTTGGAAAATAAACTCACCAATGGTGGTGGTTGTTTTTTTTTATCAAAATAAATTAATATTCCAGTCCACTTGAAAGTAAGAGGTATGGGACATCAGAGGGAAGCTTAATTAGACACTGTTGTCCATAGTGAGGAGGGAGAGGAGGTGTATAATTGAGGAAAATCACTTACCCATGATGCAACGGAGGCCGAGAGTGATCAAAGGTAGCCTGTGTGAGAAGTTGCCCAGGCCGCGATGGGGAGGGTCCATGTCATTAAATCAACTAATTAGTGACCCCCTTCTTTTTCCTGCCAATTTAATACCCCCCCCCCCCCCTCTCTTTTCTCTTTAAAGCTCTTTAGTGTGCTCTCTCTACCACACAGACACGTCCAATGGGGATTTTTAGCATTTCAAAAGTGTATCCAAGCTTTCCGGAGTGCAGAAAAACAGAATGGTCACCAAGGCGAGGAAGCTGATCTCGTCAAGAAACAGAGAATGAGGGATGGAGGAGGAGGAGGAGGAGGAGGAGGAAGGGATCGGCGAGGAATAGCTGGCATCTTTCAGGTTTCCTCGGTCTTCCCAGCAGAGGACAAGAAAAGAGAGAGTCTTTTTAAAATCTGGTAGCCTTGTGATTTATTCAGGAACAAAGGCGGACGACAAACGCGAGTGTGTGAGCTTTCCCAGTTAGGTTCAGTAAGACATTAAAAATACAAGAATATCAACATTAGGAGGATAAAAATGGTCATATAGCATTGAAAAAAACGCAAATACTATCAGTAGGCATTGCATGCGTCGTGTCTCTACAGTGCTTTTGTTCTTACGATGGAGATGTGACACATAAAAGCCATACTTTTGGGCCTTTTTGCTTGTGTGCTTTTTTTCTTTTTTTTTCTTTTTTTTTTTTGGATAGGGTTGTGTCCGTCTTTCAGTCCTTGGGGGACCTATTGTGCTACCCCAAGTCCTTCACGGACAGCCCCTCCTATTTCTCTGAGTCGAACAATTACCCCGTTGAGGCGACACAATGCATGAAGCCCACCGCAGCCCCCACAGGGCTTTTCTCTGTTTTAGCCTGCTTTATCTGTAAAAAAGCGCTGTGCTGATCAGCAACAAAAAGGCAAGTCTTAAAAAATAGGCAAAATAAAGGGGTGAAAAGAGGAGAAAGTGTTGGGGGGGTGAAGGGGGCTTCAGAGTGTGGAGGTTTCACTCATTTTCACTCATTCAGTCACACCAACCACACAAAATAAGCCATTTTTCAACACTAAGCTTCAGCTGACAGCGGAGGGGAGGGGAAGTCACCATTCTGGGTAACATTCAGGAAAACGAAAACACATGACGTAATACCTTGTGGGACCATCGTTTGGTAAAATCAGTGAAATTACATTTGTGTATGTTGTGTAAGAATAAGCAGAACTTCCTTCACACGTTAGATATTAAAGATTGATACACCTAACAGAGGTTTCAATATGACTAAAGGTAGGTTTCCATTTCCAAGAAACAAGAGAAAGTGTGAATTATTGCAAACACTACATACATATTAAATGTACCAATTTTCCAAGTGTTTGTGTCTGAACTTTGACAGTTTTGAGGCCAGGGTTGCCAGGTTGACTTGACTGTTTACATATCAATCATGGTCTACAAACCATCAATGCTAGAAAAAAAAATCGTTCATATTTATTCTGCTGAAAATGATGCAAGGGACTGCAAGTTCCAAAAAATAAATAAATAAATATTAAAGTATAGCAGTGATGGGAAGTGTTTTTCCCTCCACTTTCTTTATTTTCAATGTTAGTTTTCATGAAATGCACATAAAACTGTTGGATAGAAAGCCAACTTCATTTTCTTTCTTTCTTTTTTTTTTTTGTCACGCAAGCCAGACTTCTAGCTATCACGGTCCATTTTGTCAATAAACATGGCCAAGAACTGCCTACTTTCACAAGAAGTCATTTGACTGACATTGCAGATGACCAGCCACTGACTTTTCCTGTAGCTCTCGACAAACACGAGTGTATCTTATCAAAACAAAACTCTGCCTTGAATTTTTTTTTTCATACCATGCCTAGATGTTGCTCCAAATATCTCATTTTGTTTTTCAAAAGTTTGTATATACAGACATCTGAACAGCCAATCAGATTGCAGCCTATAGGATTCTCAAGCTTGTGGCCAGATAAGTGTGCAAAACATACATGGAGCATTTGAGGCTGATATGACATACAGCTCGAGGTTTTTTTTTCCCCCATTACAGCTCATTCCACAGTGCAGACCATGGAAAATAACTCCTTAAGCAAAGTGACTTCCATGTAATCCTTGTCTAAATGAGCTCTAAATCGAACCCCCCCCCCCGACCCGTTCCAGCCTTCCATGAGCTTGAACATAGCTCCGATGTCTCTGATGTCTCTCAGCCATGCCGTGACTTCACAGTTCATTCCCAGACTGATGGACACAACTGGATGCATTAAGTAAGCTTTAACGCCGTGACCACGACATCCCAGTTGTACCCGATGCACTCCCAGCACTGACGTCTGGAGGTACACTTACATTCCACAAGGGTTTAAAATACTGCAAGGGTGAACGAGTAAATGAAGCGAGCGAATAGTGCGGTGATGGTGGTGGTGGTGGTGATGGTCGTCATGCAAGAGGTTTCCCAAGAATTCCCAAAGATTCCTGAGTGGGACTGTGACTGTGTACACCAGCATGGTTCACTGTGTTTCATTCCATGAGTGATTATGTTCTTATCAGCGGTAATGCGAGCTGGCAAATTGCGAACTATTGAAGATAAACCGATTTGCCCATTAATCCACTTAAGGAGCTCCTTAAAAGCAGTTGCATTAAGGAAGGTCTTGATGGTCTTATCTGAAGTGCTAATTAAATCCCGGGCCATGAAAACAGAAGTGGAATCAAGAAAATGAAGTAAAATTAATTGAACAGCAGTTAAACATGCTGAGTGGAAGAGTCTGTACGATATTATGCAGAACAGCACAGTGGATTTGCAAAGCCAGCATTCTTTCTCTAATCCGTTTAATTCCGATTAATTAGCCTTAGGCAGATATTATCTGCAATTTCCAAGACGACAAGCCTAACTGTCGTTTCTCACAGGTATGACAGGGATCAGCATTACTAATCCCCAAACTTCACAATAAAAAACATTTCCTGATGGTAAACCAGGATCTCTGGAGCAACCACAAGATCCAAGCAACAGTAATGGCGGTTATTTTCCTACCAGGATTACTACCTTGTGCACATTTTCTTGCGGTACACCCTGTGCTGTTTAGATAAAACCGCATCGTATGCGAAGCAGCAAAAGGCCAAGACCTTAGCCTCATTTGTGACAGCTGGACAAGGAACAAGCGGGACTACTGTAGAAAGAAATATGGTTCACCTGTGAGAACATTTATCATTAATTGGGCTCTGGTGCCTGCTGTGCCCCAGCACACCCTCGTAATTTATTATCCACACTTAAGACTTCATCCATCCGAACGCCGACTGCTCAGCACCACAGGGGTTCCGTGAAATTAATAGGGCTCCAGAAACCATCCTTCAAATCTTTCCCTCTTTTTTCTATCTATATATCTTACACACACACTGCATGGTTCCATCTCCTCAAGAAAGTGACTCTCCGAGACGAGAACAATTTAGCGATCCACTCAGTGTCCGCCATGGGAAGAAGAAACTACTATCCTTTACACCAGAGGCTTATCTGCGACAGCTCAAACATCGGCGATAGCAAATGAATTGAAGACGTCAAGGAAGACAAAGGAAGAAGGTTTCTCTTCCATTGTTCCACTGCTCATATTAATTAACTTTAATAGGCTATTTTTCAGACATGTCAGGCCCCTTTATCTATCTTCTGTCATAATTCTTCGAAGTGGTGTAAAAGGTTAGATAAGTTGAATTGGTCCTGTTAGCTGAGGGCAAGAAGTTGCTGAACTTCTGTTAGATCATATCAGTCACTGATAAGAGCCATTTAGTGTATGACAGCTGAGTGAATCAGCAGATTAACACACACACACACACACACACACACACACACACACACACACACATTTATCAAGTCTAGGTATCATTTAACAACTTCTCATCTAACCAGCATGTCTTTACAAGCCTGATTACACCATCAGATGAAACTGCAGCAAAACAGTTGTTCATTCTCACACTCAGCATGTTAATATACTGTTTACAATGATTCATTACTTCTGGAATTGAGGTGATATAGAAAGAGATAACATGACCGTCTACGGTTCTGTCTCCTCCTATTCATTCTTAACCCAGCTAGAACCTTACAATACTAAGGTCATGATATTTCCAAGGCTGGATTAGAGACAACTAGAGACAATTCAGCAACTGGCTGAACTGGATTCAGCCAGTTGCAAACTCATCCATACAGCCATCCACCCAACTGACCATCCAAGCACACAACCATCCATCCATCCATCCATCCATCCAACCAACCACTCACTGATCCAACCAACCATCCATCCAAACATCCAACCATACAACTATTCAACTATCCATCCATCCATCCATCCATCAGCACAAGGCTATTTTCTTTCCAGACCAATGTGAATGATGATATCCCAGTCTGTCAACCCTGGTAGAAATGCAGGGTAGATTGTTTAACTGGAGTGTTTAACACTGCATCAGGCAGTGGTTTCAATCTTCAGAGCAATCACTATGTAGTGATGTAAAGCAAACACTATGAAGCTAAAAATAATTGAGAGTAACCAAAATTGTCTAGTAAAACCTGTCTAACTAGCTATCTACTAGCTAAATCTTGCTATCTAAACCCACAATTACTAATCAACTATTGTATATTTTCAATTAATTACAACAGTACTGAAGAAAACAACTCTTCTGCCCCTCATTTTCAGCCAAGAAAACAATACTAAGTAAGGAATACTATACTTGATTACAGGAATCCAGATTTGCTTATACGTCTATAAAAGCACAACCTGAGCTGTTTTATTCCTCTTATACTACATCAGTTAGACAAAGATCCCTGTGAATGAGCTGCTACTATAGAAACGATAACGTATTAGAACGAGTGTATTAATATAAACCTGTGATTTGTTGCAGATAATTAATCAACACCTCCTGACCATTCCAGTTCGTGAATTCCACAGCATTGTGATAGAAACGTTTTTTTTTTTTTTAAAGCACTGCTTTGATGTCGAGTCGCCTGTGGGCTCGCTATGACAGCACCTGCAACGCTGTTTCCAGACACTTGCTGTCCTTGACAGCTCTGTCTCGCAGCTGTCTGATAACACGTCCACAGCGTCGGGTATAATTAAAGAGCGCTGCGAAATGTGGAAACGCCGCCGGAGCAGATTCGCTTCCACGTCCCTGAGGATAAGAAGTCTTGCCATGACGTTTGAACTGTGACCCCATGACCTCTTTCCCTGCAGGAGCTTGTTAAAGTGTTACGCTGTTTCCTCAATCACACGCCTCCCACGCAGCGACAATGCTTACTGCGTCCTCGCAGGGGAGATGCGAAGGCATCCGGTACCGCCATCGCATCAATCCACTGGAATGAATGCAAATGCAAAAGAAGTATGGACTGGAGCATCTCCGTTAAAAAAAAAAAAAAAAAAAGAGGGGATTGCTCAAGACAGAACTTGACAGCTGTTTATGAGACAGAACATCTTAAAAGAACTATTAAACTGAAACTGAAAACAGACAGAGAAGTAGGTCAGCGCTTTTCACCGCTCTGAGCTCTTGTTAAAAGCAGAAGGCTTTAATGTTGGGTCCCATTCTCTCCATTTATCACCTCTCACACACAAACTATGAGCACACAAGCTATCAAACAAGCTTAAAGCACTGTAACCTAGTCTGAATTTACTAACAAGCTTCTTATATCAGAATAAACACATCATTCAGCTTTGGAGCAGAAAGCTCCCAAACCCGTTGTTTAACCACAGGATTTACACAGAGTGGAGCTACGCTAGAAATTACAGCAAGCCTTAACTTGAAAACAATTACTTCAGCATTAATTGTAATTACAAAAAAACGACCAAAACTATAATATGAAGCAGAGACTGAATGAAGACAGGGCAGGGTGTTGCGGCGGCTTGTGAAATTGGGATTTTCACTAAATTTCAGGTTTTGAAACAGTGCAAGGAGCCCTCATTACACACACTTTTTAAGTACAGATATAACAATGCGGAGTGCTGTTACAAGAAAATAATAATAATTTAAAAAAAAAAAGAAAATAATAAATAAATAATCAGAAAATACCACTCTGGTGTTTTGTAGCAGATTCATTGGTACCACCCTAAATTTTCCTACAACAGCATGTCCTGAAGTGTTTTATTCCACTTATACTACAGCAATTTGCTGATGGTCACAATTTTTTTATTTATTAAACAATGGCGTCATACTTATCAACCATTTATAACGACTTTTAATGTCATGGAAAGTCCAGTTAATTCCTGGTAAATATAATGATATAGTTATACAGTTCCTTTACCAGCATCTCTTTTTTTTCCCTCATGGCATTAATAAGACAAAAAAAAACGCAGATTGACACAGTGAAGTTTTCTGTAAGGAGATGTTTATTTAACGTTTATGGAAGGAGACTCCATTGTCAGTGGAAAAAGCTGTAACTTTAAGTTTCCTGACATCTTCGCCACCGACAATGGAGACTCCTTCCATAAACGTTAAATAAACATCTCCTTACAGAAAACTTCACTGTATCAATGATTATACGTTTTTCTTTGTTAAAACGGATACAAGTCCCTGTACACGAGTGCATTAATATACACCTGGGATCTGCAGCTGCACTACTGTCAGAGTTGCCGTTACAGAAGATGAATCAACACCTCATGACCAATCAGAATGGAGAATTCGACAGCGCTGTGGTGTAAGTGAATGTGAGTAAAAGCGTCACACCCGAAGCATTCATTAACAGCAAGTCCTTTTGTTAATAATGCTTGAGCAAACACACCAGTGTCCCAAACTACAGCAGGAAATCTCTCGCATGTTCCCGTATGTTCTTGAGAGTTTACGTTAGCTTCGATTTGTTTTGCGAGTCAAGGATCAGAGCCTGGGCTGTGGTTATCGGTTACCGTACACGGCTACGCTAAACTGAACTCAACAAAACTGACAACAGCAGTTAGTTATTATGAGCCAACACTTATTTCTGTAATTCATCAGAACAAGACAGACAGGTTCTGTAAAGGCTAGTAACGTTTATACAGTTCAGTGCTGCTCGGATTTTCTCAGCGTGATGCTTCTACCGTGTTAAATATGATTTCATTCATACGCAGATAACGGACAGTCATGAAAGTAGCTGTGTGATTTAAGATTTGTCACGCTGTACGACATGGTTTCGATTAAATCTTGTCTGAATTCTCAAACAGTTTTTGTGGGAACTTGTGTTCTCCATGTCAGATAAATGTCAGATCCTCTAAAGAAAACGTTCTGCTTACGTCATCAATCGTTATTATGTCAATCGCATAAACTCAAACATTGGTCACGGCGAGCCTGAGGTAACCCTAACCCTAGGAGATCTCTTCGGTCCATTAGCACACTGCGTCATCGCCGCTAGCGTATCTGTAGCTGTCTCGTGAGTTTGCCGTCCTCCTATTGGTGGACTTTAGTCGAGTGTCGTAGCAGCGCTCACAACCGGAGATTTCACTCCGAAACTTCTCACGCTGATAGAACTCTGTCGTCAGACACTGATAACGTGAGAACACCACATTATGCGTTCAAAGACCAAAGAATTCTTTTACGATGTGCGATTTTTGTCAGTGACAGCAAAACTGGGGGGAACAATAAACCGGGTGAAATCGTACGGTGTTAAACGCGACCAAACGAACGACACGTCTGAAACGGAAATATAAAGGAAGATAGGTGGTCATGGGGGCGTGGTCCAGGAAGTGAGCCTATGGCCTAATCATATCTCATATCTTATATTAATCACTATACTTAAAAAAATGTAAAGTTTTGCTACAAACATGAAAACATATCATGATATTTAGGTTTGCACACTGAGTACCAGCAAAGCAAGTGTGAAAAGCTACTGCTGCATTAATATATATATATATATATATATATATATATATATATAGCACAATACTGGTATTATGTCAAAAATTTGTCTAGCCCTAGTGGACAGTATTAGAAGAAACAAACAAACAAACAAACAGATAAACAAATCTAAGTACACACTTGGAAAAAAGGTTAAGTCCAGAACTTAAAGACTCATTTGCTTTTTTTCCTTCTTGAAGAACCTACAAAGTTCTCTGTAGACCCCTACAACAGTGTTTCACTATCAGTTCAATACATATAACGATCTAAAGAACATGGAAAAAACACTTTTTTCCCCTGAGTGTAAATAAGTAAGTAAATAAACTAAATAATGGATAAACAGCCATGAACATACACACAGGAAAAAAAAAGTTAAATCCAGCACTCTTAAAGGCTGATCTATGTGTGTTTTTTTTCCTTTTCGAAGGTTTTGTGTAGAACCGTACAACAATGCTCCACTCTCAGCTAAAAACCTACAGCTCTCTCCTGAGCCCTCGAGAACACCTTTCTGCTAAGACTGTAAATAAGTGAGTAAACAAACAGATAAACAGTCACGGAAGTGCATACTTGAAATGATTTCCAGGCTAAATTGAATCCAGAAAGTTTGAAGGGTTCGTTTTTTTTCCCGCATCGAGAGGAACCTATAAGGCTGTGTGTAGAACCCTGCAGCAGAGTTATGTGAAGAACCGGCGAAACCTTTTTTTTTTTCTTTTTCTAAGAGCTTAAATTAGTGAATAAATAAACAAACAGATGTAAGTACACACTTGGAGGGAGAAAGAAATACTCAGAACTTAAGGATTCATCAGCAAAAGTGCAAAAGCGCAAATAAGTAAGCAAGTAAGTAAATAAATAAATAAATAAATAAACAAACAAATCCTTGATACTTGGCTCAGCGCCAACGTGGGCAGCTTTAGAGGAAGAAATTTAAAGCACTGTTTCAAATCCATCAATTAATTATTTATTTAATGAGTTAATTGACGCCTCTGAGCCAAAGTGAGCTATTAATATGTGACGTTTGGAAATGATGTCTTTTTCATCTTTTTAAAATTGCATTCCATTTGTAAAGTTTAGGATTAAACACACACACACACACACACACACACACACGCACACGCACACACAGGTGAGAGTGTGCAGCTGCAGGAGGAGCATAAAGAAAGTGTTCCAGTGTGAGCTGAAGTGCAGAGACCTAGTGAAGGAGCTTGTGATGCTCTATAAGCGCTCACAGCGCGTACGTACCTGCGCACGTGTGCACAATGAACAGCGCAAACCCAAGCGCGCGTGCCGCCATCTCTCCTCAGCAAGCGGCACCGATCTGAGGCTCGTGTTATTTTTATTTGTTGGTTTGTTTGCTTGTTTGGGTTTTTTTGGGTTTGAAAGTAATCCAGTGGTTAATCAGCAGCAGGTTAATTTCCGCTCCTTCATCGTTTACTGTGGAGGAAAAAAACAGTTTCCGAGCTGATGGCTGGAGTTTAACGGAAAAGCGCGAGCCCTAAATTAATGCGCCTCTAATCCAGTTTCCATGCATTGCACGAAATGAAAGCAAAGTTTTTTTTTATTTAAAAGGGGGGGAAAATATGCATGTGTTATAACATCCTAGTGAACTGGGAGGAAAAAAGGGGAGTTAATCAGAGTCGAGAGCAGTTTGATCCTCCTGTGTGGAGATCTTCATCTGCGCAGGGTGAAGAATCATCATCATCTTCATCATCATCATCATCATCATCATCATCATCCTGATCGGCTCATGCACACACACACACACACACACACACACACACACACACACACACTTCTCCAGACTTCCGAGTGAGAAAGAGGAAAGTGTGTCCACACTGATCTCTCAGCTGTCACATCATCCGCACGCGCTGGACACCTCACTTTCAAACTCACTCTTTAACAAGAACACTAATAATCATACGCAGGAGCAGAAGCAGAAGCAGAAGGAGTCGCAGATGCTGGAGAACTTTCCGACTTGTCTGCTCCTCTTCACTTCCCTGGTTTTTCCTCTCGGAAGTGAAGTCCAGCGCTGGTTCTCTGCTGCTGCTTCACCTCCGCACAGAGCAGCACAGAGCCGCACAGAGCCGCGCTCCAGACAACGCTGCTTCATTCAAACACCATGAATGGTGCAGGGAATGGTATGATCCACTCTCCCTCATGCTCCCCTCCTCCTGCCACAATGGCATGCTCCACGGCAGACTTTTAACCCTTTCCATGCCTCTGGTTTGCAAGCTCTCTCTCTCTCTCTCTCTCTCTCTCTCTCTCTCACACACACACACACACACACACACACACACACACAGTAAGTTATTGTGTGCAGTGTTACACTGTGTTTTTGTGACATCATTCTTCTTCTTTTTCTAAAGCAATTAATCCATAAAGGTGCATTAGGTAAGATTTGTCGAAAAAAAATCAGTCTCTAATGGTTAAATATGTGGCACTGACACTGAAAATTTGAATTTTTATTTTATTTTTTTTTACTCACTGACCCCACCCCCTCCCACCCATATAGACAAAGCTCCTCCCCCCCCAAAACCTTACCATTACCAGTTACCATTAGCGAGGACCGCAGTGACATCACTGTTACGTGCACTCGGACATTCGGCCGCTCGAAAGCCGAGTTACATCCCTACAAACACGTGACTTCTCCTCATAATGATTATGTGATGTGGTGTTGGGGGCGTGTCTATAAAATGACTGACAGGAGGCCAAATACAAACAAACATTCAAGCCCAGAAGCCAGGTTTCCAAACTGGTGGGGTTTTTTTGTCACCTATGTAATACGCTTGTTCTGAGACGATGGATTAAACTATTATATTTAATCATTTCTACATAATTTTACACATTATTTATACGAGTGAGAAATGAAAAATATCGGCTATTGCACCTTTAATTAGTCAAGTCAAGTGGAGTTTATTGTCATTTCAACCATATACACACAGTTAGTACATAGTGGAACGAAACAACGTTTCTCCAGGACCGAGGTGCTACATAAGACAA
>CM074929.1:22166676-22186015 GCA_037576815.1 Pangasius larnaudii
AGGTTTATCTGGTCAGGTATCCATCCTGACAGCTACTAAAATACATCACTGTGCACTGTAGTACTTTACTGAGGCAACAGAGGTACACTGGATTTACAGTGCATTGTGGGTAATAATACAGTGAACTATATAGGGAGTATGGTTTGAGAGAGACAGAGAGAGAGAGAGAGAGAAAGAGATAGGTAGAGACAGATAGAGAAAGAAACAGATAGAGAGAGAGTCAAAGAGAGAGAGAGACAGAAACAGACAGGTAAAGACAGATAAAGACAGACACAGAGAGAGAGGGAGAGACAGAAACAGACAGAGAGAGAGAGAGAGACAGAAACAGAGAGAGAAAGAGACAGGTAGAGACAGATAGAGACAGATACAGATAGAGAGAGAGTCAGAGAGAGAGAGACAGAAACAGACACATAAAAACAGATAGAGACAGAAACAGATACAGAGAGAGAGAGAGAGGGAGAGACAGAAACAGACAGAGAGAGACAGACAGAGAGAGAGAAACAGACAGGTAAAGACAGATAGAGACAGAAACAGATACAGAGAGAGGGGGGGGGAGCGAGGGAGAGACAGAAACAGATACAGAGAGAGAGAGAGAGAGAGAGGGAGAGACAGACAGAGAGAGACAGAAAGGTAGAGACAGCTAGAGACAGAAACAGATACAGAGAGAGAGAGAGAGAGAGAAAGAGACAGATAGAGACAGAAACAGATACAGAGAGAGAGAGAGAGAGAGAGATGATGATGATGATGATGATGATGCCATGGTAGCTACAGATACATCATACTAAACCTACTAGCTAACTTTACTCAAACAAAATCTTGGTTGCTATGGTAACGTTATATTTGGTTTGGTCAGGTGTGGTTATTGTTAATAAAGATGTAAATAGGTTTATTAGTGCTTAGAGAGCTGACGAGCTGTTCGGGATGGCAGACTGCATATTTGTGTATAATCTTAGATCTTGGAAAGAAGTAAACAAAAAAAAAAAGCATTATTTCATATCATTCTTTTTAACGGTTTAAAGGATACTCACTGTAGAGGATCTGATGACATTTGTGTGTTTGGCTGTAGGATTGGTGTAAGGCTACAGACCCACGGCGGCGGCCCGGCGTGTATAAGTGCTCTTTCCTGCACCAGTGTGTGTTCGAGCTGTGGAGACGAGCATGTTCGACCCACAGCGTAAAGAACACGGCCAGACCTGCTAGAACCTGAGAGACGGCCCTCATTACACAGCCTTATTACAGAGAAGAAAAAAATAATCCCCAAAAATACTATCAATAAAATAAAACATCCCAGTCAGGAGGTCATGTACAATCTGTGGATTAGGATCCACATTATGGATTATTTTCCTATAATCATCCAATTTAAGAGATTCATGTCCAAATAAACGGTGCCAAAATATCTAAGATAAAAGTCCACCTAAGATAAAAGTCTGTCGTCATCCATTAAAAATCCACCATCAGCAACTTCTACTCGCAGTTTCTAAAACTCAAACCAAGACTTCTGTTAATCTGAAACTTCTCCAAACGCTGTTTGGCTACAAATCTTCTACATAATCGCGTAATATCGTACTTCTTTTTAATGAAGCCAACCCCAGCCATGGCCTCTAATCTGTTTCTGTATGTCACACATTCAAAGCCGTCTTCCTATTCTCTCCTGAATTCTTTATTTGCTTTATATTATATTCAGAGCGAGTTTGGGAACATTTCCCCGTGTTTTTGTTACGCTGTGTGTGGACGGTAATAATGCAGGCGGACTCCATGCTGTGATGTCTCTTTCACTGGACAGACTCCCCCCTGAAACCGGAGTACGAGGGCCAGGAGGTGACACGGGGTGGCGGGTGAGAAACTCATGAGGACTTTTTAATGCCTCCTATTCTGCAGCCTGCATCACCTAACAAAACAACACAGCCTCGAACAAAAACATTCCCTGAGAATGATCCTCCCCGTCGAGAAGCAAAAACACGCTCTGAATGCGCAACGTGAGGGGAAAATCGCTACAATTTTGAAGATGTTGTTATACTCGGAATATCTCTCGCACACAATGCGTGGACTAATTTTCAACACATGGCATCATGGTAATTAGCACAACTCCCTACCGACTTCCTCTGTTGTTAAAAAGTGTCGATTTATTTTGGGACAATTACGATTACAGCTCCGCTCAACATGATTCACATTTAACAGTAATGCGGAAAACCTGCAGATAGTTACTAACACTCTGGGGTATTTTTAATACTCCTGCTGTGAAGGGGGAAAAAAAGGTAAAAAAGATTGAAAAGTTTAAAACAAGGTTTAAAAAAAAAAACAAGAAATGTCTTGTCTAAATGATTAGCCAAACCAAACTAAAAATTCATCGCAGATTTACAAAATTTTCACTTGTTTTCTATACACTCACGTGTGTAGGGTGATAAACGCCAATCGGCTGTAAGTTTCCAAATGCGTTCATGGCACATTTACATATAGTCACACCCACAAAGGTCCTTAAAAGGACAAAGATCACATTGAGCTTAAAATGACAAAATGAAGACTAAATGGTGAAAAAGTGTCTCCTAAACTCAGCGCTAAATCTTCCAGTAATGCAGCTCATCCACTGCATTGCATCAGCTACAATGTACACACCCTAACTCCTCCTTCTTTTATAGGGCATCATTACTTTTTTCGTCATTGGATGGCTAGTCTTAGCTGTCTTCATTTATGGGTTTGTTTTGTATCTCTTCTTTTCAAAACATTAATATGAAGCAAGTGAGTTTCACAAACTGCTCGTTAAATTACTGTGGAACTGAAATAAATGAACGGCGTAATCCATATATAACATCGCAGTAACTCGTCGACAAGTTTACGATTTGATCAAGCGAGGTTCACGTGTCAGTCTCCTTATACATAAATTTACACAAACTCAGGAGCGAAACGTGGGATACGGACGTTTTTTTAAACTAACTGGACTTTCATGAATAATGTATTTCTGTGTGAATTTATTCATATCCAGTTTGATACATGAGGCCTACTGAATCTGAAGGACTGAATCTGAAACCCTGCACTTTTGATACAAATCTGGCTCCATAAGAGACACAAGATTAATAGCAACTTAAAAGATTGCACAAACTTCAGGGAGGAAAAAAATACACTGTGTGAAAGCAAACCTGTAGCAAAGGTGTATTTACGCCAAAGTGGGAAAACGTCTCTAGATTTTTTTTCTTTCATTTTTCACTCAGACACACAGTAACTTATTGGCCCCAATTATGCTGTAAAAGGTGTTAAATTTTTATATATATATATATATATATATATATATATATATATATATATATATATATATATATTGGTGACTCATGTATTGGTATTTTCAGTATTAATTAATGCACTAGAATTATAAGACTAAATGATTGTTAATGATCACATTTTGTGCTCAGTTTTGGCAGTGAAATAGTCTGAAGACCTCTTCAGACACACTGCGGCGCTCGGGGGTGGCGGTGGTGAAAGCCTGAACGTCTCAGGAAGCCATAAATCAAAGCCGTGTCACCGTGTCAGCCCGGCTGTGATGAGAGACAGCAAATCAATTTTATGTCTATGAGTCTGAAGGACAGCAGAATATTCAAATGAAACGACCTACTGTCCATAAGCAGTGCTGTTGTGTTCATCCTTCACCTGCATTAACATGAGTGTGAGGTTTCACTGCTTTCCTGATGTCACTGTAACGCGTGTACGGTCTGTCTCGAGTGAGCGGTTACAGTCGAGGTCATATGCTTTGGGGCATAGACACATTCCTGTGTTATGCAAGCACTCAATGCATAATTTATACTAAACGTAGTCAAGCTGCCAAGACATGTTTTTGATTATGCTATTCAGTGCTGTCCAAGCAAACCTCACTAGATAACAGGAATAAAATTCTGCCCACACTGAGGGTTGTTTTTCTCACAGCAGATAAAGGGAACGCAAAGGGAACAAGTGAAAGCCGGTTAGTAATCAGTGAAATCAAAGCAGGCAAAACCGTAAACAAAGATGGCTTTATATTGAGGATTAACTCACATTAAGGTCTTTTTTTATTTTTTTTTACAGTTTGATATTTGAAAATGACACAAATCTGATTCCATGAGACGTTAGATATATCAATAATGCGTGTTATGAAGAGGTTTCACCTCACATATAAACAACACATCCCAAAGTGTTTTATTCCTCTTAAACACTAGCAATTTGCCAACAAATATTTTTCAGCATTTTCTTTTTATTAAATAAAGAATGATGTCATACATATTATCCATTTATAATTACATTTAATGTTGTGGAACATCTACAAAACAACTTAGTTTGCACCAATAAACAGTTCTCTTTTTCTCTCTCTCTTGAAATTAATAAGAGGAAACAAAATATATATATATATCGATACCAACTACCAAATGTTGCTGATCCGTCAAGACATGTTTGATGTCTAAACTTCACTCCTTTACTTTTGCACTGGAGCTCCAGTTAAAGAAATACTATTAAAATGGGAGCTGCACAGGAACCTGACAGACAGACCCAGAATGAGCTGCTGAGATTCCCTGGCATTCTCTCATGCACAGGTAAGCTGGCAGGGACTGTACAGAACCCCTGAAGTGCTCACCTGTCATCTCACTACATCTTTCCAAGCAGAAAATCGGTGACTTGCCACACCAACTGAGAATCTGTCTCGCTCTCTCTGCATGTCTGACTCTGACAAATTCGGTCTGTTGTTCTCAGTGGGAAAAATATCTTAATATCCAGCCCTTTAGGCTCTACCTGAGCGAGGACAATGTTCATCCATAAATGCTTATAAGAAAACCATAAACATTTGCTCCTACAAGTTACAAGTCCGTGCTCCCATCCAGTCCTTACTGTTATAATCCTACAAGCCACTTTTCCTACCATCATTACAAGCTCCAAATTCTGCCAACCTGAAGACAACAAGCTCCTATTCTACCATTCTGACATTTACCGACTCTTGCTTCTGCTGTCTTTAAGCGTACAAGCTCCTGCACCAACCAACATGAAGCCTACAGGGTCCTATTCCTGCCATTCTGAAGCCTGAAAGCCCATTCTCCTGCAATCCTGAAGCCTACAATCTCCTACTCCTGTCATCAAGAATTCTACGAGCCGCTTCTCCTACCATCAGGAATCCTACAAACTCTGACTCCTGCCATCCAGAAGCATACAAGCCCCTACACTTGGCATCCTGTAGGAGACAAGCTCCTACTCCTACCATTCCAAAGCCTAGAAGCAATGACTTCTGCCAACCTGCAGGTGACAGTCTCCTATTCCTAGTATCCACAAGCCTACCGGTCCTTATTCCTGCCATCCCAAAGCATACAAGCTCTGGTTTCTGCCATCCTAAAGCCTGTAAGTCCCTAAAGCTGCCATCCAAAAGCCTGTAAGTCTCTAATGCTGCCATCCAAAAGCCTGGAAGCTCTGATTTCTGCCATCCTGAAGTATACAAACTCCTACTCCTGAATTTTACAAGCTCTTGCTCCAGTCATCCTGATGCATACAAGCTCCTACCTCACCAGGCAGAGGACAAAGCTCTCCCCCCTACTGAATCTTGTTTTCGTCCACCTCAGCTCTATCTCAGGAAGATTTTTCTTGCCACTGTTGTCCTTGACCTGTGTCGGGTTAATGGTGTCTCTAAAGCTGCTTTGAGATCAGTTGTATTGCAAAAAGCACTACATAAAAGGGAAAAGTCTATTCAATTTACTCTAAAATGAAATTAATTAGCATTTCAAATTGTGTAGAAAACTGGATATGGTTTGTATTGTTTGCCCATCGCACAAAGCACCATGAAAAAAAAAACCCATCAGTGGCAGGAAAAAATATGTGTCTCTAGTAATTCCATTACCAAAAAAAAAAAAAGACACAACCTCACAATGAAGGACCCAAAATAGTGGAGGGAAAAGAGTACAACAAACAGCATAGAGGGCGCATTCTTCACGGCAACTACAAGCCGTGAGAAAAAGACACGAGGGTCTTTGGAGGGTCCTGAACTGCAAGCTGAACAAATCTGGTTCTGTTTTGTCACTTAGTGAAGCCCTTCATGTGGGACGCTGAGGAGTGACGCCCAGCAGGAGACTTGGGGTGATGAAGAATGAAAGGAAGAAAGAGAGCTCAGAATTACGCGGCATGGCCATGACAATAGCACGTGATTAAGGGGAAACAAAATAGATAATATAATAATAATGCAAAATACTGTTGCAGACTTTAGCTATATAATTGAATTCATCATTATTGGCCATCTTCAAGAGAACGAGCATAAATTACTGTAGAAATTTCAGAATTTCCACAGTCAGGTCTTGGGGTTGTTGCAAATTAGCTATTAGACGCCACATTTCTAATATCATGTTGTTTAGAAAGTCAGTTTAGAAAGAAATCTACAGATATGTACAAAAAAAATAAACCTACCAAACTATCATCATTAGAACTGCAGTTGGAATCGTGAGTTGGCTTCAGATGGGGCCAAAAATTTAGCATTTTTGGAAACCAACCATCAACATGTTGGAAGTCGGCAGCATAGAAGGAAAAGTGCATGACCCCAGTGTTAAATAAGGTGGATCATTAACACTCTGGACCTGTTTTGTAGCTGTACAAGGATATTTAAGACCAAAGGCTGGTTGACTCTGCCAGGAGGTTAAAATTTGTTCATCGATGACTCTTGAAAGCAGAAAATAAGATACTGACTCAGAACATACTTCCTATTCATCAGGGAACGAAAGGTCAGTCTTTTGCAATGGTCGTGTCAGCCTGTGGGTTTGATTCTCATATGCAGAATCTGACTCATGATAGAACGATTCACTGATTCAAATACTGGCTCACTTTCATCAACTTCATCAGCAACTGAATGAAATTAATGACTAGTGGTTACTGATTCTTTCACCTTAGTGACTCAGTCAGACTGAATGGTTTGCAGGAGAAACAGTCATTTCTGCGTTCAAAACATCGGACTGGATGATCGTCTCAGAGCAGACGAGCTCTTCATCTGCATTTTGGATAGATTTTGAAACTGTGGAAGTTGCCAGAGCCTCAAAAAATGTGCTTAAATACAAAGCACGAATACAGTATATGTCAGAGGTGTGTGTGAAAGAATACTCCAGTTTCATGCAGCCTCCTCAGATATACACACCAAAATTTCACCCAGCAGAAATATTTTTACAGACCATATAATAATGTCAAAAATAAATATAAAAAAAAAAAGATAAAAATAAAGAAAAACAGCCAGGCAGACAGGTTTTGATTTCTGAACCCGTAAAACTGTTGCTTTGGCTGTTGCCTAGCAACAAACTCTCCGAAAGGGAACAATATAATTGAATTTCCATCAGTGTCAGCAAGTGAAATAGTGAAGCCATTAACAAAAGCACTTCTCATTCACTTCTCGTTCTGTGTAAGGTGATCTTAAAAGAAAAAATACATGTAAATAAAGCCATAGTTAATCGCTTATGCTCCTTTGTAGTTTACAGAAAACATGGAAATGCTTGGGGAGGCAAACTTTTAAGCTCTCTAATAAAGAAAACTTTGTTGGTGTTATATTTAGGCTGCATGTTGTAACCAGGTTGCAATAACGAACATCATTAAATAATATGAATTTGTTATATATATATATATAACATATAACTTGGGCATATATATATAAACTTTTGCACTCAGGTATATATATGCAAAAGTTAAAAACTGCCCTTACTGAAGAAATTCATTGTATACTTTTTTTTTTCCAAACAAAAGCATTTCTCAATAAAGCTGGGTGAAACTGTATTACATCATTATGACTATTATCACCATTAGGCCATGCTATGATTTATATTTCCACATAATTATAAAAACAGAGCTTCACACCGAAACCCCTGGCTATTATTAGAGCTGAAATTTTTGAGTCAAGTAATTTGATTCTGTTCAGTTAAATGATTCACTTAGATTCATTCACTGGTTCATTGCATTGCACTTCCGGTTTGCCCAAATGTGGAACCTTCACCGATCTAATGCCTGCTTTACACTGTGTGATTTCAGAAGTCTTTAAAGGTTATTACTTGTCACAAAATTTCGACTGAATTCTATAACAGCAGTAGTGTGTGTTTTTCATGTTCTCGCTGAGCTGATGCTCTGAATGACAGAGCAGCAAATCTCGGTCATGACAGAACGATTCGCTGATTCAAACAATGACTCAAGAAATGCAAAAGGAGAGACTCTCGATCATGACAGAAAGAATCAAAGAGTCAAACACTGATCCTGTGATTCTGAACAGAGTGAATCTCGGTCACTACACAAAGATTCACAGATTCAAACACTAATTCACTGAATGTGAAATTACAGAATTTCTGTCATGATAGAAAGATTCGCTGATTCAAACACTGACTCATTGAACAGGAAAGGAGCAAATCTCCATCATAACAGAAAGATTCACTGATTCAAGCACTGATCCACTGAACATGAAAGGAGTAAATGCGTAAGGAGAGAATCTTGGGCATGACTTGGGCATTCACTGAGTGTGAAAGTAATGAAACTCAGTCATTGAAGAAAGATTCACTGATTCAAACCCTGATCCAATGCAAAAGGAGTGAATCTCTGTCATGACAGAAAGATTAGACACATATTCATTGATTGTGGGAGGAGTGAATCTCTGTCATGACAGAACGATTCGCTGATTCAATGATTCAATGACTCAGTAGATGCAAAAGGAGAGACTCTCGGTCTCCACACTGATCCGCTGAATCTCAGACATGATCCAAATGATCCACTGACCCAAGGGGCACAGAATCTTTTCATAGGCTCCTTTAATAAACCACCTCGATGAGACTATGTGCTAATTCGCTAACGAGTCAGTCAATCCTGGGTCCACTTCTTCAGTAAGTGAACGAAACAAATGACTATTGATACTGATTCGTTCACCTTAGTGACTCGTTCAGACTGAATCGTTTGCAGGAGAAACTTATAGTCATAAAAAATGAACAATGGAAGTGTGGAGTTTGAAGTTTGGGAGGTGAAATCACCAGCCAATGTCCTCTACGTCTACTTCCTTCTGAATGTGCCGAGCATTTGACATCATCCAGTTAACGGATCCTCGGCGTGACCTTTGATATTACACTCTCTTTCCCTGACACACTCCATCTTGTTCGCATCACCACAACACCTTTTTGTCCTGTCTCCGTTTTCTGTCCTTCTCATGAAAGAAAGGAGAACGGAGGGGAAAAAAAAAACACTGAAAGGCCGCTCTCTGTCTCCCTGCTGCTGTCAGCTGCCAAAACAAGCCTGCCGCTGTGATGAGCACTATAAATATGATGGATGGGATATGTGGTGCCGCTGACCTCACAACACGCGCCTGAGGAGCTCGGAGCACAGGTTCTCTGCAGATTTACAACCCACAGCAAGAAATTTCAACCCCGCAAACACACACACACACACACACACACACACACACACACACACACACACGGATATCCAGCCAGGCAAGAAACGAGATGCAATCTGCTGAACCCACACACACACCTCTGCTGCAAGTATCACATGTGTCATCCACAATGACACCATGCTTTGGTACTGAAAACGGACTTGGACAGGAAGTTACAGCTTCACTGCTGTTCCCGCACTCAAGTATATTAAAATTTGGAATGCAGTGTCATGGGAATTGTGGAGCAATGCTGAAATTCAGATATGTCATAGACACTGCTGACACTGTTTCGAGTGTCCGTGATTTTACTCTACACAAAAAAAAAAATCATCTGGGTTAGCATTATGATACAGGTCTTTTATTATTTTAGATATTTTAGACTAAGCATTAAAGCCTTAGCATTAATGTTAATATTCCACTTAACCTCCACATCCTTCAAAATATGTATTTTTCTGTCTTTCACTCCATAAGTGTACTAAAAATGACAACAGTTATACTGTCCAAATGTTCCGATCTTCCAGCAATATAAGAAACGTGTCTTTAAATATCAGTGTAAATCTACACCAATCTGCCCAATGCCTAAATTCTATCATTATTATAAGTAATTCTATTCCCTTTTTCTCTCCCTTGAAGATAATAAGACAAAAATGTCACGTTACAAAGAAACCCGCTCTGAAGATGGAGAACTTAGAACTTACAGCTCCAACACTGAAATTGAAGTTACATCAACAGTGAAACTCTTTTTATATTACGTTTATATGGAGCTCAGTGGAGTATAGGAACAGATATATAGATATAAGTGCCTTTCGCACCGCTGGAACCTTTTCATAGAACCTGAACTAATTGTGGAACTACCCACTTTTTGGCGTTTTTGTACCTCCGGAACTGGGTGTGCTTTTTCGAGAACCAAATGAGCTCCTACTCCGGAGCAGGGTCTAACCAGCACGACTGGTACTATCCGTGGCGTAAGTAGACGTCGATTGGCCAAACGCGTACTAAAACGCCGTCACCCGCCATGATTTAAAACGCCGTGTAAACATACTGTAGTGTCAATTTATTTAGAAAGTATGGAGAACAGCGATAGATGGACGGACGCTGAAGTGCAACATGGCGCTGATCACAGCGTCCTCCATCCTCCGGGTGTTTACGCTGTTCTTCTTCGTTTCCGTTGTTGAACGCCGCGCACAAATGACGTCGCTGTCGACCGGCTTACGTCACTTCCTAGTGCCCGCTGTCGGTGCGAATGCAACCCTTTAAATGGTGCTGGGAAATAGTTCTTCAGTACTTTAGTACTGTACATTTAGTCCTGGAACTAAAGCGGTGCGAAAGGCCCTATAGATAACTAAGATATTAGTGCTGCTGTTACAGAAAAATGACTCAACACCTTCTGACCAATCAGATTCCAGAATTTAACAGCGCTGTGGCTACACTCTTACATACACAATAATGATTAAAACTACAGCTTGTCCTGTCTGTGAGTGTAGGTTCCTCAAGCTGCTATTTCACACCCTTCATTCCAAATATACTACATCAGTCAGACTCACACTGTTCAGACAGACATAAGGGCACCATATGGACGTCCAGACTCACAAAAGAGGGGCGTTTGACTTTTCCCCTGACCCCCTTCCCCCTCTTCATACAGGCCTTTCTGATTCAGTCCGAAACCTCATGACTATCCAAGAGGCTCTGTCTGTGGAAATGTGACGCTTATTTGCGTCTATAGTGCAGAATGGTGCAGGCAGGCCTACTTAGCATCCTCTTACCCATGCTAATCATGACAACAACAATTACAGAACAGGTTTTCAGGGCTCTTCTGTGCACCAGGCAGCGTGTTCCTGAATAATCAGACTTGTGTGCTGCTGATCTCTCTTCCACTCCAGACCCTTTCTGACAGAATTAACCCGGTGTGACGCTGAGAGCGTCGCCCGGTGGACGCGGTTAAGCTCCGAGGTCGGTGGGGTGAATAGAGATTGGATGGGGAATAAGGAGCAGAAAGCGCCCGCGCACACACGAGTGAGGTAATTACATCTCAAGTGAGATGGAGCCTAAAGGCAGGACATGCACTTGCCGAGTCTTTGGGTTTAGGGGGGAAATGAGTGCATTATGAAGGTACGCTCTGAGGATACACTCGACTGTAAGCAAGTGGCCCACATCCACTCTGAGAGGGAGAAACCGTTTAAGCAGAAACATTGAGGATTTGTGGTTGTGAAGCCACAGGCAGGAGTCTTTGCGGCTAATAACGGCAAACACAAAGCACACCGCTCCTATAATAAAGACCAGGAAGAAGAATGAACCCGGCTGTGAGTTCATTCAAGGCCACAGCTCAAATCTCTACAGATTTAACCAAATTAACACTAAATTTAATAATACAGCCTTCACCTGGACCCCATCAATGAAAGCGATGAATGAAGAGATAATGGATTTTACAAATACAGATACAGTAAGAGTACTATTCTTTTTTTTTCCTTTAAGAAAACTAGCCAGAAAGGTTCACAGGGATCTGGTTGAGATTAGAGAGGGGCATGAGCGGGAGGTTTTTACTTTCATGCCGGCGTGAGAGCGAGCAGTCAGATATGAAGCTCAGGGGACATACAAAGCCCATGTTCATTAACATTTGAGAATATGTAGGTGCTCATGTGGTGTGTTACTTGTTTTGAATTAGTCTACTAAGTTGCTTATATTTTCAGAAATACTCTACAACCTGGAATTTCGTGTTTTGGGGGGATTATGGTGGTAGAGTGGTTGGGTTCATATTAAATATTTATTTTAAAAAAGTCCCGGTTTACTAAAGATTAAACAGATACAGACACAGGCAATGCATTACACCGCTATTATGCATTTGTTTGCTTACTAACATTCATGTAACAAAAGTAGAAATGAAAATAAATTGCATCTATAATGTGTCTTCTCTTAAACTGTATTAATAAAACTATCAAAACTCAACAGAAACATGTTTATGTCACTGTTGGTTGTCCATTCACACCCAACTCTGAAGACAGCTTTAAGCTCCACCCACTTCACAATCATCTATCCATAAAAAAAAGGCCTGTTTCATGATGTATCATTATGATACACATATGAATTTCCTTTATGAACTTTATAAACCACACTACCTAGAGTAGACACAAGAAATAAGTGTATTTAAAAATGTTTTTTATATTCAGAGCCAAAAATCTCAGTTTGTAGATAAGCTGCGCTCATGAGATTTCACGCTGCTTCATATCCCTAATCAGAAGGATCTCACATGTTCAACAGGAAGTTGCATCATCACTGTGAATTTTCTGAAGATCATTCTGTATTTTCAATGATATTGTGATACCCACTGATGAATAGATTGCAATTTAAATGTCCTTCATGAAGTCATGCCTTTAGTACAAATGTCCAGAAAGGCCATGTGTTATTTGTTTTATCACAACTCATTTTTCTCGAGATCACGATAACAAAAGTTATTTTCCGATGTCACGTAGCAGTAGCACACATTACATCGTTGAGGCACACTGTCGTATTTTCATATCATGGCCATTCTGTAGTAATTACATCATATTTCCGAAGATCCTAACGTTCAGGATCACTATAGTGTCCACGACGGTTGCAGATGTCTGAGTTGTCTCCGTGAGTGACGGATGCTAATCTGGAAATTGTCTAGCACTGACAAACATACAGCTACTTCTTCTTGTGTCAATCCCTGATTAAAGTAAAAACAGGCGCTCATCCATGATGTTGTGAATTTTAAACAACGTGAGAAATGAGTCTTGAGAAAACAACCTTTGTCATCTCGAGATCACGAGAAAATGATCGAGATAACAGCACAGAGAAATATTAATAACTCATGGCCTTTCTGAACTCCTGTACATCAGAATGGATGCTAGTTATGTACATTTTCTGTATTTCTGTATAATTCTGTGCTAAAACAAAAAAAATGGTTTAAGTGTGCAGTATAACCCAGAGCAGCAGAGCACTGGAGATGTCTGTGTTCAGTAATGCAGATGGACACTGATGGACACCACAGATGAACAGAAGAAGCAGCAGTAACAGTACCTGTGTAGGCCAGGGTGTTGTCTTCATTGTGTCCTGAGGCGGGGGCCGGCGTGACCCCTTCCTTAGCCGCCTCTGCAGTGCCCGAGTCTGTTGGGAGTAACACAGGGACTAAGACTTGCAGAGAAGAGCGAGGGCTAAGAAACAGACTCCAGAAAAGAAGTCCGTTAAGGAGCCCACATCTTTGGGTCCACATTGTCATAATCAAACGCAGGACAATGAGACAACAGGTCAGTAAGCGACAAATCGAATCAAAAACGTGCTGTTAATCCATAAAGATGGAATCAGGATCCTTGGGTGGGTATGGAAGGGAAATGTTGGTGTCTCTCACACATGTAGAGTCTATATTTCTGTCCCAGACTCTTCCACAGAGCATATGGGCAGAACCCAGACCACCCACTCCAAACACACCCACACATCGACTGTCACACGTTCTATTTAGTCTTAAATACACTCATTGACCAGAGACACACCCCAATCAAGGCTTGTCACTCTCTCTGCCTAATAGACTGACACTCGTTTCCCAGGCAGGGCCGGTTGCAGAGCAGGGAGGGGAGGGTGGGCTCGCTTGCCCCCTTTGAAGGCTAAATGTGGGATAAATCAGACCAGGCCTTGCCCACTTGCATTGTGGCCCAGTGACAGGAGGTTAATTTGAGCCAGCACGGAGGGAGTGGAAGGAAAAGTGAGCCAGCTGATTCACCAGTCTGTCAGAAAGAAGCCTGGCATCATCGGTGATGGGATAAACGGCAGACAGACAGAGAGCACATAATGCTCAGTGAAGCGTGTGATCAGCACTATGAGCACTGTTGATGCTAAATGCTAATTCTGACTGTAATAAGGTGGCTGGCATGAGGATGAGGAAAGGCGTGTGCCAGCTTCTGACCTCAGCAGACTACAGCAGTCTGCCCTGGAGTTCATATGAGCTTTATTCCTGATCTGCTTCCGTCTGATTTTATACAACTCGATATCTGGGGACCACCAGGGATGTGTACGACATAACTACAAGATCTGTGATTTTAACATCACATTATTAACATCTCAGTATACAGGGATCACATATGTGTGGAGGCCAGGAAAAACCCTTCACGTGCTGATTTTTTTTTTTACATATTTGTACTACACTGTATATACGGAAATCTGCAGTTTTTCTTGAACTGAAATGTTTAAATTTTGCATGAAATAACGAGTTAGCATGTTAAAGTGAAATGGGGGACACTTGCATTTAAAGACCCCATTCTGACTGTGACGCAGGAGCATCAATAGCTGATATTGATCGAAATCACTAACCTGGGTGCCTGGCAAAAGCAGATTTAGTGTCTATTTGTTTTTTTATTGATAACTGCCTGGCAGACAAGTAGGTTCAACAGCAAGAGAAAGAAAAAAAGATCTATTTTATATTGACTTTTGCTAAATAAAACTTTACATTGGATATATACGTTTAAACGTAATGCACATCACAGTTACATGATGTACCTCAGTGCTCTAATTAGAGCTTCTGATTCCACACACATCGCCTGACAAACGACCTGGCTGACTGCAGGATGATTTTTACTATGCATATTAATTGCGAGGGTGACAGATGATATTGATGAAACACTGACGAAAACACTGACGAAACGTTGACGTCATATACAGTATCTCTCCTGCTTGCTACACATATCAAGAGAAAATACACTAGCTAGACTCAAATATCATGCTATATGCTATATGGCAACATAGAGTTGTCATTTACCTGGAAATTAATTTAGATTCCTTCAGTCTGGATTACTTAACTAGCTAACCAGCTGTATGTTGGTGCATTATATTAGCTAACACTTTTTTTAGCCTTGTCAGGTTGGTTTCTGGGTGATTGAAACCTGAGACTGGGCAGCAGATTGGAGATTTTACTTGCCCAGTGGGTTAGTGAACGGAGTAACGATTTGCCCACATGTGATATAGCTATCTAGCAACTTGTCTCCTTACACAAGATAACCCAAGGCAAGGTTAAAAACCTTAGTCATGTTGTTGAAATATACTTATGTTTTCTTAAAGCTGTGGTGTCAAAGTATGTTATAGGCAGATTTTGGCTAAAACCCTAACATTTCAATTTTTTTTTTTTTTGTGGCCTTTTCCCCAGAATTCAGCCACAACAACTTCCGAAGGATTTTCCCAGACCACCACACATATTGAAAATTCATCTATAGTTATTACTGAGGTTATAAATAGTGAATATAGAGGTTATTTGGTTATTTAGCAGCTTATTAGAGTTTCAGTTAGTGTTCTTTGCTTCTCCTGTACTGTCTCTGACTTATGTGATTGCTAACTGATGATTAGAAAAAACGATCAGCTGCTACTGGTGTGCCTAAATGACAGGACCTGTGACTTGAACGGGTTTAAACTAACGGGTTTAGGATGTTTATTTCCTAATCTAAACCTACACACATTTCAACCTAAGCACACTGTTAATAAAACTCAAATGTCCACCGTATGGCAAAAGTTGTGTGTGGACACCTGACCGTCACTCCCATATGTGCTTGATGAACATCCCATTCCAGATTTATTCCCTCTTATAATAATCTCCAGTCTTCTAGGAAGACTTGAGGTCATGGCTGTGTGCAGGACACTCGAGTTCTTCCACTCCAACCTTCACACACCATGTCTTCATGGAGCTCGCTTTGTGCACAGGGGCGTCGTCATGCTGGAACAGGTTTCAGCCTCTTAGTTCCAGTGAAGGGAAACTTTAATTCTACAGCGTACAGAGACACGATATACAATTGTGGGCTTAAAACTTTGTGGCACCAGTTTGAAGAAGAACCACATACGGGTGTAATGGTCAGGTGTCCACATACTTTTGGCCATATAGTGTAGGTTGTTTATTTCAAATAAAAATATTTAAAATCCACCATTTGGATCCTGTGGGTGGAAAGGTCAGAAATAAAAAGCTGTAATGAATAAATATGGTGGCTCCTATTTGTAGCAGCAGGGCTAATATTTGAGTAGTGTGTGGTGTGTTATCATGAGATGGTGTTTTTTTGTTAAAAAAAAAAAAAAAATGAAATGCAGTTCATGGCTGCAGTAAAAACAACACACCAAAAAATGCATTTTTATTACTTAAACTGAAACACAATGCTGTAACTAACATTATTGCATAAATAACGCAGATGGCACACAGGAAATGACTTTTTTTTTTGCACAAAAATACATCATAAAGCTGTCTGTTTGTGCGCTGACACCATTATATGTATGATATTGCATCATGTTATAAACATTATTACACACTTTCTATCACTGCGGTAGTCATGATCCTCAAAGACTGTTTTAATACCGACGCCGCGTTAACCCTTTCATGTACAGTCTCCACACTTTGTCGACCGTTAATTTAAAATCGTTAAGGCAATTTATATTAGCTGCAAATCATCTCTAAACCTCCCTGACGTTATTATATACACCGTTATCCACATTAAGTGTTGAAGTTACTCCTCCAACATGGCTGATGGTGACAGATGCAGCATGTCTCGAGCATTTTCTATCAGGGCGTTGACACAAAAAGCTCGAATCAACTAAATATACATCAGACTATAAAAACAGTGGGGACACATTTGCATGCTGCTGCTTCTATTTTGCATTCTTTTGCTTATTTCACACAAAACTGGTTTGAACTTGAACGAAAAGTACAATCTTAGGAACATTTAGACAATAGATGGATCTCAGGAGTTCTTAGTATTTGGTCAATAAATGGACAATATGACAAATTTGCTTAAATTCGAATAGTGATCTAGAAATGGTGCAGAACCCATGAATATTGAATATTGAATATTCAAGATATGGAACATTTCCTTTCAAAATTCGAAAACTTTCTGTTTATGTCCAGTTTTAAATAAAAAAAACAAAGCAAAACAGTGTTTCAATGTGATCTCAGACTCCTCTGTATGTACATAAATATACATCTACATTTAAATATACGTTTGGACAATTTTTGGACTTTAAGACGAAGTTTTAGAAAACAGTGTTCTGGAATATATTATAGACTGAGCTTTTTTCAGCACCATTTGAGTTAAAGCATGGGTTTAATAATAATTTACATGAGGGAGGATTAACAGATAAAAATGATTTATCATGTTAATCTTAGTTAAAACCAGGGAAGGAAAGAGTACTGAAAAATCCTACTCAAGTAAAACTATTGCTACGTCCCAAAAATGTACTGCGAGTAGAGTAAAAGCACCCGTCCTAAAAACTCCTTAAGTACGAAGCAGCAGTGAGGATTTGAACACTAGCTAGACTAGTTAGCATAAAACTGAAACGTTTCTTCAAATTACTGGCTAAAATCCTGAATGGTGAGATCTCCAGGCAAAGCTGCAGGTTCGGCCATGGATGCTCTGGCGTTGTAACGTTCATGCTGCTTGAGGCATCCTCCACATCTCCACCCACAACCTCCACGATTGTCATAACTAGAGTTGCCTCTCAAGATTTCTACGTGATTCGATACGATTGGCTAGGGAAAATAAACAGTCCAATCCCACTGGTGGGTGGAGTCAAAAAAAGTGGAAAACAACAAACAAACTTATTCAGTTCTGTTCAATTTTATTTGTATAGCGCTTTTTAAACAATCGACATTGTCACAAAGCAGCTTTACAGAAATAAATGGATTCACAAAAAATATATTGTAAATATGTGAATTTATCCCTAATGAGCGAGCCAGAGGCCACTCATGCAATCAGAAGAGGGAAGGAAAAGTAGCAGAGTAATAACTGTTGCATTAGAAAAAGTAGAAACATACATATTTTAAAATACATAATAAAGTACAATTCCTGCGGAAAAATGACTTAATTACAGGTGTTTTTTTTTTTTACTTTACACTTTTCATCTGACCGAAATCAGAGAAACAAATCAGGAACAATACAACGTTTAGTCACATGACATGCGTGTTGTGACTTTCCATTCCTCTTTTCATCCGTCACTCAGCCCACTGGGAGTCTGGTGTAGCAGCCAAATCTTAGATGAGATCCACTTCACAGCTCTTTAACAGGTGGTGTACCCAGCTGCCCTCCGGGGCTCATGGGCCAAAAGCTGGTGTCCCCCAAATCCAAACTGCCCCATCACAACCCCCTACTCCCCCTCCCCTCCCCTCCCCTGGTGACTCATTAAACCCGGCCATGTGCGGCGATCTGACTTCTCCGTATGGAGCCACAAAAAGGGCCGATTCCAAATTTCCAATTTGCTTGAAAGCCGTGATCTTCCCCTAGGACTTGGATTGTATGCAGGAAGCTCATTTATTATCGATACTGACTTAAATAGGTACCAGAGGAGTGGCTCAATGACGAGGCCAAAGCAAGAGCACACGAAACTAATTTGGATTATTACTATGTTTTCTAAAACAACTTTTACGCAATTATCAGGAGTGTGAACGGACGTCAGCAGAACATTTAGTCAGCATTCCTCACTCTCACATAGATGAACTACTGCCATTACTACTGCTCTGCAAATCGTCTGGAAGGCACACACCCCTTTCGTGTGAATGCGGTGCTGAAGGCCTGCTAGTGGAGCTTTGTGTGTCTCTGTGGACGTGATTAGCTGCAGCTTCACAGCATGGAACCGAAGAGAGCGTGAGTGTGCATTCACACAGGCATCGTAACGTAGGGCTCTGCAGAGAAAGAGCTCTCTGTGGGATATCAGTGCAGAGAGTAACACAGAGAGTGTGTGATTCTGATACTGACGCTAATATTAATACTGACTCTCACACTGACTCTAGGTATTAATACGGACTCTGATACTGACTCTGAAATTTCAATTCAATTCAGTTTTATTTGTATAGCGCTTTTAACAATGGAGACTGTCACAAAGCAGCTTTACAGAAATAAATGGATTCAAGAAATATATTGTAAATATGTGAATTTATCCCTAATGAGTGAGCCAGAGGTGACGGTGGTGAGGAAAAACTCCCTGAGATGATAT
>CM074929.1:22202735-22213163 GCA_037576815.1 Pangasius larnaudii
AATTAAAATATATTCTTTAAAGTTATTTTCTGGATTTTCGTTTTGATATTCTGTCTCTCCATGTTAGAATACATCTATCATTAAAAGTATAGAATGATCATCTCTTTATTAGTGGGCAAACCAACAAAATCAGCAAGGTATCAAATACTTTTTACTCTCACTGTATATATATATATAATATCTGGGGTGTAACTCGATGCCACTATCTGTATCTGTATTCAGATTTAAACCCAAAGTGTCATGGCTTTTTTTCTGCCTCTAGAAACACTGGAAAGATGTAGAAAAGTCAGCAAAATGTGTGAATTCTGGTTCTGAGGCATCCTCAACCTCAACTACATCACTCCGGTTCCTAATAGGGCTGAACCCGAGATGTTTGCGACTTTTTTTTTTTTTTTTAATACTACACTTTTCCGTTTTGTATCTGCCTGTGATATTTTCGGACAAATTTAACAAACCGAATTTACTCTACTGCAATCCTGACCAGGCAGTTACTAAGGATGAATAAAGGAACACTGTGAATGCATCATGCAGATCCACATTTTCCTGTTAACCAACGTGGTCTTTGTTTGTCACGCAAGCTTCATATCTGTCTGCCACATGAAAGTAAAAAAACTCAGGCTCATGCAATTTGTTTTGTTCTAATCACTGCACACCTGATGCCCTGTGAACCATTCCAGTACGTGTCGTGCCTTCTACTCATATCAGTATTTGTATCTGTTTAGAACATCTGTTGTCTGCATTTAGAAGAAAAACATTACATGAAAGACAGAAAACGAGTGAGCTACCCAAGAAAGAATGAAAGAAGTAAAGCGAGAGAGAACTTTCCATGTGAGAAAGTTGGGAAGCAGTAAAGGAAGGTGGTGAAGGGAGGGGTGGTTTACTTACGAGACCTGTCCCCTTTCCATCTCCACCCACCCTTGTTCTTCCCCGGCTTGTCCCCGTCCCAGCACAGTCCGTGTGATATCCAGGTGCTCAGAAGCAACAAGGTGAGGAGGAGAAGTCGCCCCGTCATCATTCCAGCACAAAATATCCGCTTCCTTACATCACACACAGCTATGAGAGATGAGACGCCGGTCCTCTAACACACACACACACACACACTGTCATATTCCCACTACGGACTACTTCAACCTCTTCCCAAGTTCCTTAGAGGACTTCAGGACAAGCGGTGTAAGACTTCCATGTTGAGCTGCCTCACTAATCTCCTCCTTCCTTCTCAATTCTACCGGTTCTTCCAGTCGATCAAGAATTAATGCCATTCCGAATGATAGTGCGGGCGGAGATACAGTTCCGGAGAAGTGCTATCACTCGCTGAGGAGAAAGTGAGATGCATGTCAGTCTTGGGATGATTCAACGGCTTTCAGTGTCATGACCAGGTGTGAGGGAGATAGTCACACATCAGTGCTCCCTCAGCGACTACCAGCAGTCCCTGGAACAGCCTCAGAGCCGCTCTCTCTCTCTCCTCCCAGCTTTAATGCCAGTTCATCGGAAGTGCAGCCGATGTTGATATGAAAACAGGAGATAAATCAGAGGCAGGGTTTCAATCCTGCAACCTTGACAGTGCGTCTGAGTGTGTGAGGGAGGGGGGGAAAGGCAGAGCGAGAGAGAGAGACAGGGAGGAGGGAGGACAAAGTGTGATCGAGTGTCAAGTGTTCAGGTCAGATAACTCGAGCCGAGAGAATTTCTTTCTCTTCCACAGAGAAGCTGCACTAATGCGCTGTTTCAGGCAGTTACAGCTAACCTACAACACAAAGCATCTTCTCTCTTCGATCACTGCCTTATTATTGATCACACACACACACACACTTTCTAATATATTATCGTTTCTATAGCAACAGCTCAGTCACAGGGGCATGTATTTGGATTGAAAAAAACAATGTGTGTAATCATTGATGTGACGTTTTGTGTAACATCTATGGAAGGAGTCTCCAGTGTCAGCGCTCTGTAACAGTCAGAGGTAAAGCGTTATCAAAATCGTCTTCAGGACAGAAGAATTTACGCGTTGTGGTGCTCTGGAACATGACAAGCTGCCTTCTTGTTTTGCTCTTAACTACAAGACAGAAATTAAAAAAAAAAAAAAAAAAAAAGGCTGGTGAGGGAACTGTTTACAGCTGCTATAAAATAAGTGAGAACTTGATTCAAGGACGTTCCACAACATTAAATGTAACTACAAACGGATAAAAAGTATGACATGTCATTCTTTAATAAATAAGCCACTGTAACCGTTGTCAAGTTGCTGGGGTGTGAGAGGAATAAAACACTTCAGGACGCGAGGTTATTAGAAAATAAGCGACTTCAGGGTGGTAACAGTAACTCCGCTTCGTCGCACCACCCCATCAGTGATTATTTTCCTGTAACAGCGTGACACCACGTGCTTTTCCACTCTGTTCCATGACCTTTATGTCCTGCGGATCTCAGTACAGTCACACAGTGAAGCATCATATATATGGTGTCAAAAATGAGAGAGCAAAAAAAACCAAAGCAAGAGCTCAAATGTTAAAAGTGTAGTAAGAATTGCAGTACTAGCCTAATATCGTGGAACATTTTATCAAAATGATTTGTTTTTTTTGCTATGTAGTAGTAAACTATGTGAAATATCAGTGTAACAATTTCATATTTTAATGAGACATATTACGTTTAGTTTAGTTTAGTTTAGTTTAATTATGGCTTGTTAACAGTAACACCTACATGGAGGAGACTGATTTAGTACCACCATTAAACAGTGAATAAAAAGTGAAAGTTGGCTCCTGAGGGGTGCAGCAGAAAAGTACTTGCTCTATCATCTGGAAATCGTAAGTTCCTGATCCTGATGATGCCACAGCCATCCTTGGCCAGGATTATGAGAGATCAAAACTGGCCATGCTCTCATAGTGTCAGTCACAATGACACTAGCCAATCGCAGCTGTTTGTGAGCTCAGGTATGAGGAAGAGGGTAGATAGCGCTTTTCTCTGGGTGGGTGTTAAGCTGCCCCGTGACGCAGCATGAGCAGCAGTTCGAAAAGAAGCGGCTAATAAAAAGATAAAAGAAAAGATATAAATTTATTTAGTCAAAATTCTTATTTAAAATTGAATTTAATTTCATTAAATGTCATTGGACCAGGAACAACTGCGATTAGCCTATTATTTAAAAATAAAAATAACTGACAGATTGTTTGATTATAAAAATAATTGCAGGCTTAATGTGTGTATATATAAACCCACACACACACACACACACACACACACACAGTTTGTGTTTTGTTATTATTGTTGTTATCATTTGCTTGTCATCATCGTCTGTGCTTGATCATAAAGGCTTTCTGTATAACCACTCGCTTTCTGTTTTGTTTTGTTTTTTTCTTCCTTCATCGTTTCTTTTGTTTTTATCCTCTTCATCCAAATTTATCCATGCTGAAGTGTCACAGTTGTCCTAAAAACAGACGTGGTGGCAGGAATAATTAAGGTGAAAAAAAAGAATGAACACACACCTGAAGTGTAATTAGTTTCTTTCATCCAGTAATCTACAGCAGCGTTCGGGACTTTAGCAGATCGGGTCGTTTCTAAAATGAGAGACGTAAACGGTCTTTCATTAGCCGCTAATTAAAGCCTGACTTCATGATAAGAGCTATTAGCAGACGTTGGATTTGCACTTCTCCATACACTCCACATACTGAGCTCGCTTAATTAGCTAATTAGCTGGAAAGGTGAAAGGTAGGTGAAGGATTTATAAAGCAGACGCAGAGATGAGGTTAGAGTGTTATGTTATCTTTGATTATCTAATCAGATTAATTAAGTTAGACAGTTACTGGCTTCCACCAACAATATGAAGAATAGTTAATAAGAGTGAAAAACACTATACAGGCTATCAGTGTCTGTTAACATCCATGCATCCAGTGCTGCTCTTTTAACATTATTACACGCCACAACGTACGCGATTTGAATGAAATCCCGTCTGAAGTCTGTGTGATAGTGTGCGTGTTCTCAGTGTCCGATTATATGACGGAGTTAAGAAGATTGCTACGTTCTGCTCACGTCATCAACCAGCTCATGCAGAAAACAGACAAATGTTCTTCAGACTGAACCTGAGGGAGTAAAGAGATATTTTTCCGTCTATTACAATGTTTCGTTTATTGCCATCGTCACTACCAAAGAATGACCAAAGAATTCCTTTACGATGTGCGACTGCAAAATCTCACATCCGGGGTTATATCCTGTAAAAAAAAACAAAACACAAGAGCCATAAATCTTTCAGGATGTTTAGCAGGAACACAGCCTTCAGATGTAAACACCATCTCACAGACAAAGGTCGATTCAAATAAGCTAAAAAAAATAAATAAATAAATAAAAAAGTGTTGCAGTGACGTCCCTGTACAACACACCGAGAGCTATTCTTCAGCTAACCTTGTCTGCAGTGTGTGTGTGTGTGTGTGTGTGTGTGTGTGTGTGATTTAAAGCATTTCTAGTGCAGCATGCAATAAAACCCTGAGTTCCATCTCTCCACCTCTCCCTCCTTCCCGTCTCCTCCGTTCACCTCTCCTTTCATCATCCATTATCGTACTGCTCACTAACTTCAGCCTTAACTCAAAACTGTATGAGGAGAGAGAGAGAGAGAGAGAGAGAGAGAGAGAGAGAGAGCGAGAGCCTCGTTCCTCGTGTTTGTTCTGACCTTCTCATAAACGTACGGAGCAGCTCACTTGCTTTCACCCTCGCTCTGTAATATCAACACCTCCATTTCCTAACGAGCCGTAATCTCTCCATCTCTGCTGATTTATTATCGCCGTGTGTGAGATGAAGGTTAACAGGAAACATCCTGAACCCTCATGGTAATGGTTTAATAATGACACAGTGCTGTTGATGATGGACGGGTTTGATTTATCCACTCGCTGGAATATAATGAACAGAACAAGACATTTATTTTACTTTAACAAGGAGTTTAAAACATAGACGGGGTTTTGTAGGACACATCAGAGAAGCGACGCTTCCAGAAGTTATTACAGACATGCTCTGGTCATGTGACCTACTAATGATCAAGTGCAAAACGAGGCATTTGTAGTACGCATGGAATGCTTAACGTGATGAGCGTGCATACATCGTGAAGACACGCCCACTTCTTATCGCTCATCCCGTGAGAATTTATATTAGTTACTATAAGAGTCCTCCAACAACATTCCATAACTGTCACATGTCCGGAAAACTAATCCCATCCAAACAGGGCTAACAGGGCTACAGACAAACAAAAACATGCACAGTTTCTTTTAAAGGAAGACAGATTCATTTGTTCATTCTTTATTTAGTTCCCTTTTTTTTTGGAAATTAAAATTATTGGCATCCTTCATTAAAATTACCTATAAATCAGTAACATTTTAGTCTAAACACATGAAGACGCTGTATGCTTTTAAACACTATATTTGTTTTTCTATCATGAAGTCTGGAGACACTTGTAGAGAATCTTGGACTCTGTACTGCTTTATGCAGAACATTTAAAGTTTTTCAACATCGTTTACAACTCAGAGCCTTTTTCAACAGGAGTCAGATCCGGAGACTGACATGTTCATCACAAAACACGGATTTTGTGTTGACTGGTGTACGTTTGGATCATTATTGTGTTGAAAAACTCCATCAACAGTCAAGCCTTAACCGCCTGGCAGAGGCAACCAGATCTCGGCTTAAAAATATCCTGGTACTTTGCAGAATTCATGCCAAACACACCAAAAGTGGCGAGTCTGACCATTTTTGATGGATCACTAATAAATATATATTCACATCAACTATACATTTGTCTGATCTTAACTGAATTAAACATATACTAATTTTGATTTCATTTCATTTTAATGAACTCAAAACATTCTCCATTTACAGCAACAGGAAGTGAGGACGCCGCGTCAGCACGCTGCTCAAGCGGGAAAATCAATTCGACGCGAGAACTCCGTCAGAAATGTTACTAATGTGAGACTGGGGAAGAGGGCGGGGCTTCCGGAGGAGTTGTCAGGTGGTGTTCGAAACAGCTACGCAACTGTCCATCATTTCAGATTAATATGATGATTGGCCCTCTGCTGTTTTTACTGAAAGAAAAAAGAAGACTGCACTTCTGGCGTATTTTTGAGTGACGACTCGAACCCGCGTACTCCGACGTTAAAATGTGGAGCTCCTACGCAAATTGCGTGAAGTTTGGCCTTCTTTACTGCACCTGGACCTGTCTCAGGAAGTGCTTTCTGCACCTCTGCTCATGCTGAGGTTTTGACACTAACCAGGTAGCTGTTATTCGCCTTATAATTATTTGTCTAATAAACATCCATGTACTCAGCTGCTACAGGATCAGGAACTGAGCACAGACACACCAAAGCATTCTGGTTCTATTGATTTTGATAATATTGAGTATCAAGATCTTTAAAAAAAAAAAAATTTGGAACCAGTTTTCGATACTTTGAATGAAAATTACATGATAAAGGATTATTAAAACTAGGAGTGGGCAATATGACAAAAATATCATATCATGATTCATGAGGATTTTCTCCCATACACGGCATGTATCATAAAATCTAATTTAGCTAACAAACTGTCAGTAAAACAGTAATGTTACTTTAAAATGATAAAAACTACTACGAATTGTTAAACTGAGTTTAATTATCCTTTTATTTAGTTCATAAAAATAACTAAAGTGTGACACTTGAAAACAGGGGAAATCTGTAAAGAAATCTGTAAAAAAAAGAAAAGAAAGAACTGTTTCCTTTCACTTCCATTTAGTTTGTAATTATTGAAGACTTTTTCAAAAAATGTAAAAATGATATCACAATATCAATCACAATATCTCAGAAAAGTGCATCATGACATCAAATATCGCAATATCGATATTATATCATCATGTCACCCAGCCCTAGTGACAACTATTACAAATATAACAGGAGAAAAAAAGAAAAAAAGGCGAACGATTTTCCGAGTCTAACTGGCGCCTTGACGCACGGCGAGTGAAGCGAGAGAGCGTAAGCATGTCGCAGAGGTCTACAGTCCAGCTGAACGTGGTAGCTGTGGAGTCGTGGAACGGGTCAAAAGCTGATGAAACATTCAGGAAACCCGCCACAACCAAAACGCAGATACACAAACCGGATCAAATTCAAAGTTCTGGATCAGTGAATTTTTTCCCCAAAACATTGCCGGATTAGCCACGGATAGATCGGTCACGCTGAGCGCCTTTCAGACCGTATCATCACTTTCCCACAGCGACCTGATCAATCAGCCAGCTCACCTTCCTTCTGTCCTTTCAAACACCGATCCAGAAATCCTGCAATCAATGAAGAAGCGAGACGCGTGAAGGTTAATGAGCGCAAAGTCAAGCACACCTCACACACAGCCGTCACACGCCAAACGGCAGACGGCTTTCTGTCTATCAGCCCTGAGACATCACGAGAGACAGTGTTTCCTTCAACCACCTCTTTTTAATATACACAGTGTCTGACTAGGACTTTCTTCTTTTTTTAATCATAACAGAAAACAACTACAGTTTCCATCACGTCTCATTTTCACCGAGAAATAAACTCCAGAAACAGATAAATATACCTTCATCTCTCACTCATCCACAACACTGCAGGGTTTCCCAATCTAGGGGTCACGACCCCAACGTGGGGTTCCTTGATTTACAAATGGGGTCATTCGAGAAACTCACAATCTCCTCTTTCGTTTCATTCATTTCACAAATTAATATTAGAAATACCGGAGATGGGCTTTGGGCGCTAATATTTTGGAACGTTACTGGAAGTCACATTCAGACAAGTCCTGTTTAAATGAGTAGTGGACACGTTAGTTTAGTCTCTTCGCTGTCCTGACACGCTGCACTAGTGCAGTTCAGCAATAAAAACAGAAACATGTCCCTGTCCATCTCCCGCCTCTAAACAAACATTGCAGCAAACAAGCATTGTCTGCTAAACCACGTACTCGTGTACTATTCTGCACTGTTCCTGAGCGCTAACACTAACTGGTTTTCCTGTTCCAGTTAGTGTTTTTGAATTTTTACAACCTTTCGTGTCGCTTCAACAACCTCTCGAAAGCTCTGATTTGTGTTCCAGACTTCTACATTGTCTAGATTAGTAAATAGTTTCGAATGTAAAGTCAGAGTTTCAATTTGAGACGCAGTTCATGACAACAATCACGACGACATTTCAACGAGAAACAGAGCTTGTCAGCGTGTTTAACGTTAATCGCTTAACAAAGTCGTACGTTCTGTATAAACCAGAGTCCTCTGCTTCGTGTCAGGCCGTATCACACCTCCCCGGCAGGGATTCATTTCATATAACAACACAACACTCCCCACTAGACTGGAAAATCCGTGCAAATAGTGAATTTGTTTATTATTCAATTACGTCACACATACTGATGTTACTGAACATTACTGAAACGTTAGCGGACCTTACTGAATTAATAAAATGTTCAGATGTTACAGTAGTTCTGTTAAAATAAATATAAGGTGGTCAAGGCTTGGAGTCAGAGATCGGGGTCCCTGTAATACTCTACTAGAGGACTACATGGCTTTAACACAGCAAAGTGGATGCAACAATATGTACAAGAACCTCAAGTTTTCCTACAACAGCACATCCGAAAGGGTTTTTTTTCCCTCATACACCAGAGCAGTTTATCAATAATTACAATTCTTATTCACTACAGTGATAACAATGACATCCTTATTCTTTTATCCGGTTACAGTCTGTGAAACTAGTCTGTTCCTGTTCTCACGTATGCTACAGCAGCTATAAACAGCTAAAACTTTCTCTCACCTGCCTTTTCTTTTCTCTCTCTCTCTCTTGAAGTTAATAAGAGAAAAAACAACCGCAGCTTGTCATGTTACCGAGAAACCACAAAGCTTAAACTTCTGGGTAGTGAAAAATGTCAGGAAAGTTACAGCTTTAGCCCTGACTGTTACACAG
Organism: Pangasius larnaudii; assembly: GCA_037576815.1. Classification (NCBI taxonomy): domain Eukaryota; kingdom Metazoa; phylum Chordata; class Actinopteri; order Siluriformes; family Pangasiidae; genus Pangasius; species Pangasius larnaudii. The sequence continues at coordinate 22,211,630 of CM074929.1, forward strand.
CTGACGAAGACACCGAGCTGGAGACTTTTTCTATAAATGTTAAATAAATATCTTCTGATAGAAAAACGTCAGCATATCAACGATTACACACGTTTTCTAGTCCCTGTGTGTGAGCTGTTAGTATACAAATCATAACATTTTAGAAGAGTGTGTGTGTGTGTGTGTGTGTGTGTGTGTGTGTGTGTGTGTGTGTGTGTGTGTGAGTGCGTGTGTGTCCGTGCGAGTGCGTGTGTGTCCGTGTGAGTGTGTGTGTGTGAATGTGTCCGTGTGAGTGCATGTGTGTGCGTGTGTGTCCGTGTGAGTGCGTGTGTGTCCGTGCGAGTGCGTGTGTGTATGTGTGAGTGTGTGTATGTATGTCCATGCGAGTGCGTCCGTGTGAGTGTGTGTGTGTGTGTGTGTGTGTGTGTGTGTGTGTATGTGTGAGTGCGTGTGTGTGTATGTGTGAGTGCGTGTGTGAGTGCGTGTCCGTGTGAGTGCGTGTGTGTGTGTGTGTGCGTGTCTGTGTGAGTGCGTGTGTGTCCGTGTGAGTGCGTGTGTGTGTGTGTCCGTGCGAGTGCGTGTGTGTGTGTGTGTGTGTGTGTGTGTATGTGTGAGCGTGTGTGTGTGTATGTGTGTGTGTGTGTGTGTGTGTGTGGTGAGGAGGAATAAAGTGATGAGCCGTCTGGAAATCGGTGATTAGAAAGTAGACGTCTGGACGTATTGCGCTGTAATGAACCTACAGAGCCCGTGAGCTTTCACAGCAGATTTCACTGAGCAAACACAAGCACTTTTACTATGACACTCAGCGCCTGCTTTACTTCCTAAAGCTCTACCACATCACATCCCATCTCACACACACGCAGAGCCTCACTTCAGCTGCATCGATCTGCCAACAATTACAACAACGCACCCGGGTTCTCCAGTTTCAGCCCTGAACCAGTCTGAACTGCCTTTAGTCAAATCACACGCACGCGAATGCTTGTTCACTGACGTTTTTATTGGGTTAATGATCGAAAAACAGCAGTGGAAACTTTTCAGTGGGTCAATTACACATCTTTAGAGTCGGTTCCATAAATATTGGCACCCCCATGGAAAACGAGTGTACTGTACTGTGCAGACATCAGAGACCAGCATTTCATTTTCAAACAAACGGCCACTCAGTACTTAACTATTCATTCATTATTTGGTGGCAAGCAATAACAATGTGAAAATGTTCAATGTGTTCATTCTATATTCATCCAAACATCCTTACAGTGCTTATTTATACACGTCAATATTGCGGTTGACCATTATGAATAAAATGTTTCACAGATTTCACACTGAATCAGAACAATAATGAACCATAATGATGTGAAAGTGTATTTAACAGAAAATCATACCAGTGGTCAACAATAAAAACAGCACAAAATTTGTAGATATTTTAATTTGTAATTAAAGAATTCTCAAATCCAGTAATAATAAGATCTAACATAAACTCAAAACCCAAAAATTCTCTTACCAAGCCCCAAAGTTATGGAATAGCCTCCCAGCTAGTGTTCGAGAAGCAGACACAGTC
>CM074929.1:22216182-22238613 GCA_037576815.1 Pangasius larnaudii
TTTTGTGGAGCCTCTTAAAATAAAGCTGAAAGTCTACACTTCCATCACATCTTGATTGTTTTATTTCAAATCCATTGCGGTGGTGTATAAAGGCAAAATCACAAAAACTCCATCATTGTCCAAATACTTCCGGACCTGACTGTTTATATACTATAATGTTAAGAAACACACTTCTAGTATTTTTCATAGTTTTTTTTCTTACATACTCCATAGTTTTCAGCTCTATTTTACTCCGTAGGTGCATTGCGGGGCAGTTCAGTAACTTTGAAAAAAACAACAACAATGTGATATTTAAATATTTATACAAACCTGGAAATTGAGCAATAAATAAAAATAAACAAATAAATAATTTAAATAATAATTTTTACAAAAAGGATCATTTCAAATAAGTCGTTAAATATTTGCCAGTATACATTACATCATGGAATTTAATACATGCTAATAAAAGAGGGAGAGAGAGAGAGAGAGAGAGAGACAGAGAAAGAGTGAGAAGGAGAGAAAGGGAGAGTGGAGAGAGGGAGACAGAGAGAGAAAGAGGGAGAGAGAGAAGGAGAGGGAGAGAAGGAGAGAGAGAGCGAGAAACAGTGAGAGAGTAAGAGAGACAAAGAGAGAGAGAGTGTGTGTAAGAGTGAGAGAGAGAGAGAGAGAAAGAGGGAGAGAGGGAGAGAGAGAGGGAGAGGGAGAGAAGGAGAGAGAGAGAGGGAGAGAAGGAGAGAGAGAGAGAGAGAGCGAGAAACAGTGAGAGAGAGAGACAAAGAGAGAGAGTGTGTGTGTAAGAGTGAGAGAGAGAGAGAGAGAAAGAGGGAGAGAGAGAAGGAGAGAGAGAGGGAGAGAAGGAGAGAGAGAGAGAGCGAGAAACAGTGAGAGAGAGAGACAAAGAGAGAGAGAGTGTGTGTAAGAGTGAGAGAGAGAGAGAGAGAGAGAGAGAAGGAGAGGGAGAGAAGGAGAGAGAGAGAGAGAAACAGTGAGAGAGACAAAGAGAGAGAGAGTGTGTGTAAGAGTGAGAGAGAGATAGTGAGAGGGAGAGAGAGAGAGAAACAGTGAGAGAGACAAAGAGAGAGAGAGTGTGTGTAAGAGTGAGAGTGAGAGAGAGAGATAGAGAGAGGGAGAGATAGTGAGAGGGAGAGATCCTGATGGAGAGCCAGCGCAGCACAACCACGTGCTGTGACGTGACGAGGCCTGGCTGTCTGCGCTGCGTGCCTCTATGCAAATCTGCTGCTAAATTTCATTTTTCTAATCCCTTTAATCAGAGGCTGGGGAATAAAAGCCAGCTGCTAGGAACCCGTGTTAAGATGTAATTAAGCAACTGATTGAATTTCAGTGCATACAAAAAGACGTGTTCGTGCCAAAAACGCAGCCAGAAAGAAGCGAGTCTGTGAAGTGTGTGTTTTTACACCTCCCTCTGAAGGACGATCCAGGACGTGACCGTAAATACGTGAAAATACATGAAAACACAGCCGAAGGCTTTGACTTGACTTTACTGGATGTGGTTAAGAAAACATCTTCTCTAGTGTATGTTCCTGGCAGGAGGTGTAAAAGAAATACAAATAAATAAACACATTACTCATACGGCTGCTCATGACGGGACAGGAAGCGTATACTTCAGACTTTAGCCTTATATGTCAGTAGCAGGCTGGTCTGAGCTGACAGGAAGTCTACAGTAACTCAAATACGCACTCTTTACAACCGTGGTGAGCAGAAAAGCATCTCAGAATGCAAAACACATCGGGTTCTGCTCCGGTCAGCCGAGAACAGGAATCTGAGGCCACAGGATCACGCAAACTGGACACAGAAAAAACAATGTTCCAAGTAGAACCCCTTTTAGGAAGCTGAGAACCCTTAAAGAAACATCGGAGAACCCCTTTTTCTAATATGTAGCTCCAGGATATCTTGATTAAAATTAAAGTTTAACTAAGTTAATCCTTGGCTGATGTGCAGGACAGATGTGGGCTGAAATGTAGCTTCCTAAATTGCTTCTGCCCTTAAACATTTTCTGCAAAAAATAAACACTGTCTTAGGAAGCTACATTATTAGAAAAAGGGGTTCTTCGATTTCCTCAAGAGTTCATTTGATGGTTGAAGGTTCGGTCTTATTAAAAAATTCCAAGTTGGAATCATTTTCCTGAAAGTTCAAAGGGAACCGTTCAGGTGCAGGGTTCTACATAGAAAAAAAGTATTTATTGTGTTAAACTAAGCTATAATACTACAGTTACAGTATCAGGGATCAGGATTAAACAAAGGAATAAGACAAAGACACACACACACACACACACACACACACACACACACACACACACACACGTTAATGAATTGCAGTTCCTCTGAGGCATTAGCAGATGAGTTTGTAGGGTCGGGGGCTCGGAGGGGGGCAGTGATAGGAACAGAGGGGTGTCAGATTTGCTCAGGTGAGCTGTGGGGTTAAAGGAAGGATGAAAGAGCTGGTGAATCTCCATTTCCATATCCATAATCATAACTCTCCATAACTCCACGACGGCCAGCAGTCCAGCGAGAACAGGAGGGTTCTCTCGGACGGAGACGGAGGTGACAGAAGCAGACAGGTCGCCCACCCGCTGTGGCCCACCGGCCTTGTGTCAAACGTCACAGCTGAGACAGTTATCGTCCCACACCGTCCCATCCTCCCCCTCCCACGTCTCATCCCTCCATCCTCCCATGTGCTGATGGTAATGAATGCCTCCACGTTGAGTAAAGTCACATTCACACTCGGCGGAACGTTACGCCTGGACGGTGGACAAAAGCCATCTTACGCTCCTCTTAAGCTGGTTCACAATGATGTCATGTGCTCTATATTTTATACAGACCTGCCAACACTGACGAGGAATAAGTGGAGTCTCGATGAACGGGACATATTTAAAAAAAAATAATAATAATTTAAACAACAACAAAAATACCAGAAGCTAGTTATGAGTCGGCTGTAGCTGCTATTCGCTAGAACTGTAAATAAAGGTAAAGAGTCATTGCCCCGATAAACAACACACTGTCACATTTTCATAATTTAGACTCTGTTCATGTTTTGAGAGCGAAGACATTCACGGCTTTATCTGTTCTGCAGCAGGGACAAGAGAAGCCGAGATCCATCTCAGCTCCGAGGTCAGACAGCAGGTTGTTAAGGTGCGTGTAGGATACAAACCAGGCCAAATTGTGACATATTACCAGATCGAACTGTTTATTTTTGTTGATATAAAAGCTGCAAACACAACAATTTCCCACAGACATTTAAATCCTCTGACTTGGTAGACATTTGGAATCCATCAGTGATTCGTGATACTATCGCCGAGTGTCAGGCTTTGTACGTTTTTGATATTGTCCTCATAGCTGATACACAGCATTTCACTGCTGCTTAAACTGTTTAAACGCTGGACTTCCCTTTTCAGAGGATTTATTTCGATGAGTAATTGCACTTTTATGTGACTAAAGAGACAAGATTTTGTTTTTTGTCTGTGAAGGCTCACGTTCACACACTTCGGCTTGATTAACTGAAACAGGAGTTAAATTAAAAGTATAAATAAATCAAAAGTGGTCAATGCAATGGAACTGCTGTCAAGACATGGATTTATTTAATATTTAAGAATAAGAGTATATCTCTATACACTAAATGGAATAAAAGCTCCTTTCTAGAACAGCAGTTCGAGTAAAACATGCTGTTATTTAATAAAGAAAATGTCTACCCCGAAGTTGTTTATGTAACATTAATGGAAGGAGTCTCCAGTGTCAAAGCTAACTTTACGTTTTTCGACATCTTCAGGACAGAGGAGTTTCTCCCTGCATGTTTTTTTTCTACTATAATGCAAGTAAGAATCCGAACTATTCTTGCATGCGCATGCGATGATGCGCATGCGCGAGCGTGCAGCAGCTTGTTACAGTTGCTCTCCTTCTTTTTTGTAATTTACCTATTATTTCTTTATCTTTCTCTTCTAAATTTTTATTGGTAACCAGTAATAAGCTTTTCCCTCTCTAATCATGCGATCTGAGAGTGTTTTTGTCTTACGTTTCGCCACGGGACTTCTGTTTGATTTAATTTTTATACACTGTATAGGTATACATATTATTTTATTTTTATTTTATTTTATTTTTCTTTTCTTCATTCTTTCCTTTTCTTTCCTTCTTTCTTCTTGAGAGCAATTGTAACATGGCAAAACAATTTCCCCCTGGGATTAATAAAGTTCTTTGAATCTTGAATGAATCCTGAAGTAACTTTTTTCACAGACTTTCCACAACATTAAATGTAATGCTAAATGGTTAAAAAGTAAGCGTACCATTCGTTAATAAATTAAAAATTTTTTTTAATCTTTGCACATTGGCGTATCAGAGTACGACGCATCGTTTGTTATTGCTCACTTAGTGTCGTGTTGTTAAATGAAATTAAAATGCAAAATTTCCTTTAAAACATGCAGACAGACGTTAATATTGTCTGCAGTCCGTAAGAAATAAACCTTTGAGGATAAAAAAATAACCTTTAGCATGCTGAATGGTTTTCGTCTCCATTGGACTTTAGATTTGTCTGATACATGATCAGATGTGAAAGCTGCTGGATTGATTTTTTTTCCCCCCGATTGTATTTGCTCTATTCTTCGCATCTGATATGGATCCTGTGCTGCGGCCAACGTGACAGTCTCGTCAAACTGACACTCTCTCAATAAAGCTGTCGGAGTGTTTTCAGCGGTGAAACTGATCCAAAAAAAAGGACATGGAGTGACTCAGTGAAGCCACGAGGGAAAGGCTGCCTTGTGTGAAAATGATGATCGGACAAATGGTGTTGACCCCTAAACACAGTGCGCCCTGCAACATGTCTAGACTTTTCCTGTAACTTCAAATTCTAAACCGAGAAATGTCTAGACAAGCTAAAAATCCACTGTTCTCCTGTCCTCTCTCCACAAAGATCTTTAAAAATTCTGTTCACACTCCGCTTTAAAATGGACGCCTATTAAATCTCCAGATATCCCCGCAGAACACAATGTTTAAAGCCATGAAAAAAAGCAATAACCCCTACACCACATACCAAAAACATTCTTCCTCCAGGATAAACTGGAAGCAGAAATTAAAATTCATCAAGTGATGCTTTTTAATCCATCACCACGAGGGTGATTACAAATAAGCTTTCCAGACGTTGTGTTTTCCGAGCCAGCAAATGTCACCGAGATGCTCGTTCTGCGTTTTCTGGCATGTTCTTTTAAGGTCAAAGCTTCTTGACGGGATTGTTGGACACCGGCCACACAGCAAAAAGTGACCAGAATTAAAAAATGATAGCGGGTGTGGTGGGTCATGCGGCCATCCTAATAATCAGATTCAGTGTTCAAGGCAGTGCTGGTGTTACCATGAGGACGAACTGGTCTGCACTGATGTTTTAAAAGCAACCGTCTGTGAAAACAATACAAGCAGAATGAGGCATGTGATTCGATCCAGGGACTGAACAGATGAATGACTATCTGTGCTGTCTGGGTGGGAGTGGCATACTCTCTCCTCCCTGTCAATCAGAGCGACACTAGCCAATCATGGGCATCTGTGAGCTCAGGTATGCAGAAGAGGGCAGAGAGCGCTTTCCCCCGAGTGTGTTATGCTGCTCTGATGCGTCTGGCTTCACGTCTCATGGAGGAAGCACGTGTTAGCCTTCATGTTCTAGCTGTTCATGCTAGCTGTCGTACGATAGGAGAGAGGCGGCTGGTGGGCGGGAATTGGCAAATGTCCAAATCTTTCAAGCACTTTGGGATCTACAGTGTGTGGCCATGAGCTTATAGTGCACACACACACACACACACACACACACACACAAACACACACACACAACATTTAAACACAATTAAACATGCATAGAGGGTGGAAGTAAGATAGAAACCCAGAAGGGAAAAATGAAGGAAGGAAGGAAGGAAGGAAGGAAGGAAGGAAGGAAAAAAGGAAGGAAGAAAGGCAGTAACCAAGAAGGAAGGATGAAAAGAAGGATGGAAGGAAGGAAGAAAAGAAGACAGACACAGGAGGAAAGAAGGAAGACAGGAAACAAGGAAGGCTGTCTTCAGATCTCCATCTCTTTAAGTAATTAAACTATACTATATGGCCTGAGCTAATAGTGCAGGTCTGAGGAACTTCGTCAGACACACACACACACACACACACACACACACACACACACACACACACACACACTCCGATGGTCCTGTGGGAGCCCATGCATGGCCAAACCGGGACATTATCCATGGCAAAGCCGAACTCATTAAATCCAGTTCTGTGACATTTCGACACCCAGGAGGGCATCAGAGAATTAATCTCCAGCCTCGTCACTGCTGCTTCCCCGAGACCTAATGACAGTTTTATCATAACTCTTTATTACCGTTCCCAACCTCTAACGTGAAATTATGTAAATGCGGCAGCGTTTCACACTCCGAAGACACTTTATGTTTTTTTTTGGGGGTTTTTTTTTTTTGAGTGCTGCGAGCTCAAGCGTGAATCCAATTCCTCTCCGCCTGCTCATTAATGAATTGCTTGGTTACGGTTTCAGTTACGGTCCAGGAGTCTTTTCAGGAATTTCCATAGCAAGCTCTTTTTTTTTTTAACTTTACCTTCAGAAAAACCTCTCACCTTCTCATAAAGCCGGTAACAGAGTCACGGTGCAGAGCTGGACCAGCGAGTTTCTCATAATATATATCTTATCTCAGTTTGCTGCATGCATTTTTTTTTTCATGGAAAGGAATACAATGATAATAAATGCAGCAGCTCATGGTTTGTTTTGACCTCTAGCATTAACGCCATGCATCAGAATGACAATTACGCCTCCTGCTCTGCTCAGTCCTATATAATTAAGTGGCTGAAATGAAAATAGTCGACTTTTTAAATCGTCTGCTCAGAAATTATACGCTCATCTGAGGCGGTGGGGGAACCGACCGTGGTCAGGGCTGTCGTTAGCGGCTAAACCTGATGAACAGATGGAGTAAAGGACACAGAGATGGAGAGAGTTATGGGAGATGGAAAAGCACTGAGTAAGCATGTGTGTGTTCCTGTCATGGACGCAGTCCAGTGTGGAAGACTAAAACCATCTCACTGCATGTTGAGCCTCAGATTTTATAGACAGTAAGACACGGGGACTCAATAATCTAATCAAAGGCACATAATAAAGAATTATGTTTTTTTTTAATACATGTAATGGCTGATACGGTGAAGTTTTCAGTAAGGAGATGTTTATGTAACATTTATGGAAGGAGTCTCCACTGTCAGAGGTAAAGCTGTAACTTTACATTTTCAGACATCGTCGGGACAAGAGCATACTCTGTGTTTTCTCGGTAACGTGACAAGCTGCGTTTTTTTGGCTTTTTAACGTGAAGAGAGAGAAAACGAGACACTGGTGAGGGAACGACTATTTACATCTGCTAAGAGTTAACGAGAACTGACTTATTTGGTGGATGTTTCACACCGTTAAATGTAACTGTAAAAAGAAACAAAGTATGATGTGTAATTTTCCTTAAAATAAATAAAAATATATTAATAATTGTTATCAAGTTGCTGTGGTATAAGAAGAATAAAACACCTCAGGATGTGCTGTTAATAACTTTGGGGTGGCAACAGTAACCTCGCCTTATCACACCACGCTGAATATTTTCTTATAATACACCATTACACTATTTTCTACAGAAGTACATTGACTTGCCAGGGCAGAAAGACAACAGTAAAAGTTATTCAGTAAGACAAACTTACGCAGTAGGTTTAATAATAGGAAGATTATTGCGAAAGAATAGCACGTTCCCTAGCTAAGATATAATTGTTTTTACAGGATTCCTATAAGTCCACTTAAGAAAATACGTTATCATTTTTGCATCACTGTAACGTGGATGATAATATTGTGGTATGCTGTACGATCTGACATACAACTTAAACAAAACAAAATCACAAGGTGGCCCATAAATGCACTTGCAAACGGATTTTCGGTTAATGGCATGGCTGCTGCATTCTCGCTGGGTTTTGAGGTCAGTCCACGTGAGGATATGTTTCTCTTGCCAGCCTTCTCAGCTCTCTAATGGGGCATCAGGGGAGAACGCGGAGCTGCCCGCCTCCTGGAGTGAGCGTATACCTCTGGAGTAGCAGCTTTAAATGGATACTCTTGACACCAGGCCAAACTTATGTTTAAGTGAAAGGTCTGGATTGGAAGCTCAGTTTAAAAATGGCATAATGGACGTCATTTCAGAGCGACAAGAGCTCTTAAGGCCACACCATCTAAAGCAATCACTCCATGTTCTTCTTCTGCCAACGACTCTTAAATTCTAATCTTTTCAGCACCTGTCTTCAGTGCCTGAAATTTTCTTACGCACTCACCAAAGAAAGGGAACATGAACAGATGAGGGTGAATAACAGCACTGAATTGTGGTAATAAAGTCCACCATTACTCACACTCTGAATCACTAGGTCAATTGCTGTAAAAGAAAAAAAAAAAGACTAAAATCCACAGCAATTTCTCAGCCAGGAGCAATTTCTTGTCTGGTCTTGCAGACATATAATGTGTAAAAGCTGTTATTTTAAGCCATGTCTACCGCACTATGTAGGAAGTAGGGAGACATTTCACCTTGCAATTCAGCGCTACTCTTCCCAAGTGACAAAGTTTGCTAACAAGAGGAGAGGAAAACTTCTCAACTTCCCGAGTATCCAACTTGAAAGCATTCGCGCATTATGATTTAGTTTACTAGATAAAAAATAGTGGTTGTAGTTTTTAGCTAACGTTATATTCATGCTAAACACACATGATCGCACTGCATAAGGTAATGTTAGTTCATGATCCTGCTCAGATTGTACGTGACTTATTTATATTATCAATATAATCACTTCAAAGACAAAATTCTTCCACGAAAGTGCAGCAACATTCACCCGCTTGTGAACAGGCTCTGGTTTCTGACCATGTCACGAAAGGGTTTTTAAAAAAACAGAACAAAACGATTACATGTCTTATTTCTATGATGGTGTTTTAGTGTAACTGTACTAATAAATAAATTCATCAAAATATTCCATGAAAAAATGGCATTGCAAACAATCAACAAAAGTGTAAATTCAGATACTACAAAATATTAGAAGTAAAAAGTGGAGATACTTCAAAAGTAAAATCATATTATTTTGAGAATGAGTATCAAATTTACAAGAAAGGGTAAAAAATATACAACGACTGAAGAGATGGGACACACCACTTTCTGTTCCTGTGTCAACCCATAGCCTCCAAATTACTACAATTACTTTAGGTAACTTTAGGTGATGTGACAACTAAACCTACTGATACAACCATTGATTGTGATACCATATGGCTTTAGTTTATTGTATGAGTCCTTATGCAGTAATGGTTTTGGTGATCTACTGTATTTATATAGTAGTGAAGCATGTGGTAATTCTAAAACTGTCCAAAAACATGGCATCTTGACCTAAAACTGACCTAAAACATGGTGCCTTCGTCTAAAACTGACCAACAACATGGCGTCTTCGCCTAAAACTGACCAAACACATGGTGTCTTCGCCTAAAACTGACCAAACACATGGCGTCTTCGCCTTAAACTGACCAAACACATGGCGTCTTCGCCTAAAACTGACCAAACACATGGCGTCTTCGCCTTAAACTGACCAAAAACATGGCGTCTTCGTCTAAAACTGACCAAAAACATGGTGTCTTCACCTAAAACTGACCAAACACATGGCGTCTTCGCCTTAAACTGACCAAAAACATGGCGTCTTCCCCTAAAACTGACCAAACACATGGCGTCTTCCCCTAAAACTGACCAAAAACATTGCGTCTTCACTTAAAACTGACCTAAAACATGGTGCCTTCGTCTAAAACTGACCAACAACATGGCGTCTTCGCCTAAAACTGACCAAAATCATGGCGTCTTCGCCTAAAACTGACCAAAAACATGGTGTCTTCACCTAAAACTGACCAACAACATGGCGTCTTCGCCTAAAACTGACCAAACACATGGCGTCTTCGCCTAAAACTGACCAAACACATGGCGTCTTCGCCTAAAACTGACCAAAAACATGGTGCCTTCACCTAAAACTGACCAAAAACATGGCGTCTTCACCTAAAACTGACCAAAATCATGGCGTCTTCCCCTAAAACTGACCAAACACATGGCGTCTTCGCCTAAAACTGACCAAACACATGGCGTCTTCGCCTTAAACTGACCAAAAACATGGCGTCTTCGTCTAAAACTGACCAAAAACATGGTGTCTTCACCTAAAACTGACCAAACACATGGCGTCTTCGCCTTAAACTGACCAAAAACATGGCGTCTTCCCCTAAAACTGACCAAACACATGGCGTCTTCCCCTAAAACTGACCAAAAACATTGCGTCTTCACTTAAAACTGACCTAAAACATGGTGCCTTCGTCTAAAACTGACCAACAACATGGCGTCTTCGCCTAAAACTGACCAAAATCATGGCGTCTTCGCCTAAAACTGACCAAAAACATGGTGTCTTCACCTAAAACTGACCAACAACATGGCGTCTTCGCCTAAAACTGACCAAACACATGGCGTCTTCGCCTAAAACTGACCAAAAACATGGTGCCTTCGCCTAAAACTGACCAAAAACATGGCGTCTTCGCCTAAAACTGACCAAAAACATGGCGTCTTCGCCTTAAACTGACCAAAAACATGGCGTCTTCCCCTAAAACTGACCAAAAACATGGCGTCTTCGCCTAAAACTAACCAAACACATGGCATCTTCGCCTAAAACTGACCAAAAACATGGTGTCTTCACCTAAAACTGACCAAAAACATGGCGTCTTCCCCTAAAACTAACCAAAAACATTGCGTCTTCGCCTAAAACTGACCAAACACATGGTGCCTTCACCTAAAACTGACCAAAAACATGGCGTCTTCACCTAAAACTGACCAAAAACATGGCGTCTTCACCTAAAACTGACCAAAATCATGGCGTCTTCCCCTAAAACTGACCAAAAACATGATGTCTTCACCTAAAACTGACCAACAACATGGCGTCTTCGCCTAAAACTGACCAAAAACATGGCGTCTTCGCCTTAAACTGACCAAAAACATGGCGTCTTTGCCTAAAACTGACCAAAAACATGGCGTCTTCACCTAAAACTGACCAAAAACATGGCGTCTTCGCCTTAAACTGACCAAAAACATGGCGTCTTCGCCTAAAACTGACCAAAAACATGGCATCTTCACCTAAAACTGACCAAAAACATGGCACCTTCACCTAAAACTTTACCTGCTAAAAAAAACCCTCTGAAATCTTGAGCTCAATCTCAAAATATTACCACTTTTTTCTTGTAACTTTTAAACTGTATTATGATTTTGTTCTTGAAATAGAATGCTTTTTTAATCAGAATGCTATTATAATATCAGAATAATATATCGTAATAATATCAGAACCTACTACTTTGTTTCTCAAAATGTTACTAATTTATTTCACAGTCATGTGCCGTATTTATTTTAACAGTGACACAATAACACTGTGGTATTATTCAGCTTCCCCGCTTGCAGCTAGCATTGTGCTGAGTCATCTCTCGCTGCAGTCACAGCAGTACCGGCTAGCAGGTAGCAACACTAGCAGGATTGTCGCCGCCTCCTGGTGGTTCCAGGTGATCAGTTCTCCATGAGCGCCTGCATTCTCACATCCAGATCTTACTCCATGTTTCATTTTCACATGCCAATGGCTAAAACCAAAGTCCCACCTTACATCTTTCCCATCCTAATATGCTGTTTCACAGAGTAATACATCAAAACGCAGAGGAATAATTCATCTAAAATTTCATTTTACATTGTCTTTAAACACTAGCGATTTCTCTTTAACATAATTAAATTGTGGCTGTTATTCATTAAATTGTCTAGGCTGTAATTCATTAATATCTAAAAAAAAATAATAACTAAAAAAAAGTCCTATGTTAAGACTTTATTACCTTGGATGCATGGCATAACTATATGGTCAGTTGCTTTACTTCCTGTTTGGTCTGAGAAATCGAGACTCTCACAAAGCTACTAAAATTCCCTCACTCAGAGGTTGATGTTAAAGTTTTTTTTTTTCCTAAATGGAAAGAGTAAATATCCTCATGGGATCGCAACATAAACATATTGCGTAATCAAAAGAAGTAGCAAGCAAACTAACACTACATAAAGATTATAGTGTGCGATTTAACTAACATTAGCGTAACAAGTTAGCTTACAGTACAGTAGCAAGCATGTTACCTACAGGGCAGCAGCTAACATTAAGATTTAGAAAAGGCTGAAGATCCGACACTGGAAGTTTAAGTATCTTGAAAATGTAAGTATCTCATATTTGTTTGGATTCCGCAACTGAAAAAGTAGCAAAAAGTTTCAATGTGTTTGCTTTAGCTTGTAAACAGGGGGAAAAAACCTCATTTGTATTGTCTATTAAATCTTATTACGTAGCACTGCAATCGAGTCGATAATGAATGTGATTATGTGAACAAAAGTGGTTTTGTTTTTCTTTTCAGTGCTGGATTTCATTACTTAATCCATCTGAAGCCATTTTAATGGATTATGAGGAGTACACTTGCATTTTACAAAACCGCGAAGCGCAAAAATATCTTGATCAGTATTGGAATTTTGGGAAGAGACATTCATTACGGTTCGGTGATGTTGTGAACGAGCGCAGACAAAGACCGGCGGCGATCGATCTCTCCGCACAATCAATCACTTATTCCACAGCTCCACGTTCGGATTACTCTTTTGAGCTGCGGCCTGGTGATTGACGGCGGATCAATATGGAAGAAAACCGAATTGGGAATGCGTGAAGAAGGAGAAGAAGAAGAAAAGGAAGAAGTATAGACGCAGCTGGTGAGAGAGCCACCTGCGTGAAACCGGACAGAAAGTGCTGTGTAACGTCTCAGTTTGTCGATGAAGAAGTCTGTCATTGGTTTTGTGTAATGAATGAAAGGAAACATACGAGCCACAGTCCCAAAGCACCAACCACATATTGATCTCCTGCATCCCTGTGGGACGCCATATTACTGCTTAATGTCCAAGGAGTACAAAACCAATTAGATAAATAAATAGGGTGGATAAATAAGTAATGTTCTACTTGAGAACCTTCGACAGTGATGTCACCTCACAGGACAGATGAGTAACCTTGACTCAATGACATACGCAGCATCATCACTCTTTCAATCAGTGCTGATCCAGATTGATCCATTCCTTCTGCTTTTCCCAGTGGCAACAGGAAGGTCAGTCCAGACTTCCACAGACTAATGCTGATATATATATAATCTCTCCGACAGCTCCTGGATCAGTCTCAGGGTCTCTGCACGGAAATAAAGGTACTTTTCTTTGTCGCTTGGGTGGAACCACCAGGGTACCACCGGGCATGGTCTGTACCTTTGGTATGTGAGGTAAATATGAATAAGTTATTCAGAATGAACAGATAACAGCTACAACTACAGATACAAATACGAAGAAAACATGCCAGAAAGGTTCCCAGCTCACTTGGTCGAGACTAGTGCAGCGTTTCAGGATGGAGATCCCATGGGATGCAACGACAAAAAAAATCTCGCTAGCGGAAGATTTGTATGAGTGAGCGATCAGACATGAAGCTCGCAGGACAAACAAAGACCACGTTCATTCATCTTCATATACAGCTTTATGTTCATACACTCATCATTAGTAACTGCCTGATCAGGGTTGCAGTGGCTTTGATTAGATTATTAGCTTGTTTCGATTTTGGGAAATAGAACTTACTAAATTGTTCGTATCACAAGCAGGTACAAACAAAAATAATAACTTAGATAATGATATCTAACTGGACATCTAGACACAGTTTTGCTCATGTTTGTTTGTTTGTTTTTAGTTTTAAACCATTTATTCTAAAATTAGCCATAAATAGATCTGCAAAAAATTGCAGTAGAGTTTACGGCAACCAGGAGCAGCAGTCGTGGTCGGAGTTCAAGTGTAGCAGTAATGACTAGCGGTGCAGATGTAACAAAATAATACAGTACAGGTGGGGGAAAAAAAAACAAGTACGCAAACATGACTGCAAGTGTGAGAGTTGACGTGAGTCTTTTACGTACAGACCTTACGCACGTTCTGGAGCCATGCTGGAGTTGTAAAAGGCTAATCTGCAAGGGGGGAAATCTAGCTAGCTAGCTGCTCATACATAGACAGGTAACTTTATTAATAATAGTCCCAGATGGAAATTCACATGAAACATCTTAGAGCACATGATCACACCTGGAGGAGATGCTAACTTCCCTCTTTTGTATACATGAGCTCACATAAGCATGATTGGTTAGTGTTGCTCTAGTTAAATATGAACAGAGCAGGATCATTTCTACCTGGTGAGGTAGCAGGTTAGCTGGTTAAGAGACATGAGGAGCAACGTAGCAGAGTAGTATAGCATGCTAATACTATAGGCGGATGAAGAGCCAGGAATCTGAGAGCCAGGAATCTGGTCTCAGTCGGTGCGAAATCGATCTGTGGGTGTCGTCCGTAGGGGGTATGACTCAAACTCCCTCATGCTCCCAGTGACGCTACCAGAAATAGAGCTAACATGTGAGTGCAGGCAGGGATTAGTTGATGATTTTCTGATGATTAGGTGATACGGAGGCGGGAGACTACAGTTTCTGTATACACATTCTGTATTCAAATGTATTCAAACCTGAAGCGGGCGTGGCCAGAAGGTGTTAGCATAGTGTGTGAATTCTGGTTCTGACAGTTCCTCAACCTCAGCTACATCACTCCAGTTCATAATTAATCTCAGCTAGAGATGTTTTTTAAATCTCACTCAGTTATTATTCTGTTAAACTAGTAGCCTAATTGAAAGCACTGTGACCCTGACCAGGCAGTTACTAATGATGAATGAATGAATGCTGTACATAAAGCTGTACATGAATCGCATTCATGTGTGCATGAAAGTTCATACTCTGGGGACTGCAGGTAGAGATGTAGTGTAGAGATATTTCATTCCTTGACAATTTAATTCTCTGAACATTTCATTTTTGAGGACTTCCTCTACCCAATCAGATCCTAGAGAAGGACTGGCTCTTATCTTTTCACCACTGATGGACTGATGGACTGATTCAGTGAAGATGACGTTCTGTCACAGTGAAATGGATGGAAAAATTAAAAGACAGCTAAAGGTGTTTCAAAGTAAGTGCATACACACACCCACAAACTCGTTTGTGTTTTTGTGTGTGTACATTCGTGTGCTCCAGGTTAGAAGTGTGTATTAGACGAAATGATCAATGACGGACAAAACGTGGTCGATCGGTCTGATAAAGCGACACCTCCCCCACCTGCCCATAAACCACCACCATCAGTTCTCCTCTCAAATCAAAGACTAGAGTGACTAATCGATGTGTGACTTCTCCCTGAACCTCCACCTCTCTCTCTCTCTGCTGATCTCTCACTCTCTCTCTCTCTCTCTCTCTGTTGTCTGTCTCTCTCTCTCTGACTGATCTTCTTTCTTTTGCTGACTCTCTCACTCTCTCTATTTCCCTTCATGTCTATCCCTCACTCCCCCCTCTCTGTTTCTCTCTTGTCATCTATCTCTCTCTCTATCTATTCTTGCCTCTCTCTCTGTCTCTCTATTTCTGTCTGTGTGTCTGTCTATCTCTCTCTCCATCTCTTTCTGCCTATCTACATCTCTCTGTTTTTCTGTCTTTCTCCCTCCCTCTCTCTTTCCTGAATCAACAAAAACAGAAGGCCTGGCCACAAACCTGGAAAGCTCTCATTTCTGGTTGCAACGTGTGTGTGTGTGTGTGTGTGTGTGTGTGTGTGTGTGTGAGGGAGAGATAAGCACAGACAGGAGTTTCTTCTGACCAATCATCTTCACCCTATCAGGAAACGTTTCTGTTCTGACAGGCGGAGTCTCTTCCAGGATAGCTCCGCCCCCACCCACAGGCCACAAGGGCTCAGTGAAAGGTTTGATGAGGATGAAAATGATGTCTCCACCCAACTGAACAGCTACGGGAGATTCTGGACTGAAGTGTAACCATGCACTCACACCAACCAAACAATTGTCACTCGTCAGCGTGTCCTATCTTTAGCTTTTGTTGCCAGTTGCCATGGTTTCACTGCAATATCCACATAAACTACATAACCAGATGTGTGTATATATATATACTTTGCAGTCGCTTCACTTGTTGTTGCCAGTCACATTATCTTGCCGAAATTCAGTGTCTTTGTCACGTCACATCGCTTTCGGTCATCATCATCATCAGAGGATCAAAACAACCTCAAGGTCACAGCAAGGTCAAATGTCTGAAATAGTGCTTCTACAATAGCTTCCTTCGTATTTAATGGATATGTTAAGAGTATTTCAAGCATAGAAATTAATAACATGAAGGAGTAGGCTTTTAGTTCTACGTGTGGTTTTTTTTTAACTCCACATCTTGCCGTTCCTCATAGCCGCTCTCTCTCTCTCTCCCTCTCTCTCCCTCTCTTTCAGCTTAGTACAACAACATGATAAATACTGTCAATGTATGAGCTTTAATGGAAAGCCCATTGTCAAAATATCTTTCTTAGAATCTTTTAGTTTCCTTTTTGTTTCAACACCGTGATATTTTTGCACTAAGTTATAATACTGTCAAAATTTCAAACCATAACACCCCTAATTTGAATTAAATATTTCTTCCCCAGTAAAGGGAAACATTTTGACATTCTCATTGGTCGCAATCACACACACACACACACACACACACACACACACACACACACACAGTACAGATGTGATAAACAGAGATTAGGTTGGAAAACCGTGGAGTGTCCCTTTAAAGATGGATGGAAAGCTCGTGCACACAGGTGATGATGTCTTTGATGCTCTTGATGCGCATGCTTTACTGTAACTAACATCCATCTGAGACAGACATCGCCACAATCCAATCTCACAACTCCGGCAAAGCAATAAGTCCTGATTTATCACCGTGTCGTGGTGTGTTAGACTGAGTTCCAGACAGAGCGCTGGGAAAACGCAGCCCGCTTCAAAGGATGAAGGTTTCACGTTGATGCTGAAACATTTTTGTGACAAGTTTTTCAAGTGACTCCACTTTAGTGAGCACCGAAACATCACACACTCAGGCATACTTCTGAATGTGTGAAGAGATGGAACACAGTGATCGAGAGAGCTGTTGTGTGGACTATTGTTCTCTGTATTGTTACTTTATTATGGTCTCCCTCTCTCTCTCTCTCTCTCTCTCTCTCTCTCTCTCTCTCACACACACACACCCACACACAAAAACACACCCAGGGCTGTTCAGCGAGATGACAGCGCAGACGGTGAAATGATGGACAGATGGCTTGAGGAGAGTTGCTGACTGAGACACATGCAAAAGGTGGAAGATATTGACACATCACATATGTCAGGCTGACTCATAGCTGGACACACACACACACACACACACACACTTGGCAGGATCAATCGTATGTCCTGTCAGGGAAGTGCAATAATAATCTCTGTTAGAGCCACTGGAGAGAAACTTGCTAGCCCTGCACTTTACCCTCCACACTGGTCGCTAGTTGTTATTTACAGCCAGTTGCCATGGTTTTCCTGGTTTCCATGGACACACAAAATACACGGCTACATACAAAGCACACACACCACCAATTTGACCACACATTAGATGTATTCTGTATTCTAAAGCTTACATGATTGGGAGAATAAACTGCATCTGTGTCAGGATGTGCTGAAAAGCAGAAATGACGTGTTTGAGTCTTTGACTGGAGTCATTTGAATCAGTTCAGTTAAATGATTCGTTCAGTTGTACAGTTTGCTCAGATGTTCAGTCTGATCATGCCACCTTCAACAAAGAGACCAGATAAAACACTGACTCAACTGATTCACTGTATAAGAGATGAGCAATTCTCAGCCATGACCAAAAAAGTCACCGACTCAAACACTGACTCGCTGTGCAAGAGAGGAGTGAATCTCATTTACAAGATTCAAGACTGAAACGATTCAGCAACTCAAACACTGACTCGCTGAATAAGGGAGCAATGAATCCCATTCACAAGATTCAAGATTGAAGGGATTCACGGACTCAAACACTGAGTTCCTGAACAAGAAGGGAATCCTATTCAAGATCCAAGACTGAAAGGATTCACTGAGTCAAACACTGATTGATGAAAAGGAGGCTAATAAATCTCAGTCACGTGATTACCGACTGAGACGATTCACTGAGTCACTGATTCACTGTACAAGAGACGAGCAATTCTCGGCCATGAATAAAAGATTAACCGACTTAAACACTGATTCGCTGAATGAGAGAGCAATGAGTTTCATTCACAAGATTCAAGACTGAAAGGATTCAGTCTCAATCACTGATTCCCCAAATGAGAGAGGAGCGAATATACGAGATTCAAGATGGAAACGATTCACTGACTCAAACACTGACTAACTGAACGAGCCAAGAGTGAAACTCAGCCATGACAGAAAGGGTCAAATGACTCAAACACTGACTCGCCGAACAAGAAAGGAGCGAATCTCCGTCACGAGTCAAACACTGACTCGATGAATAGGAGGCTAATAAATCTCAGTCACATGATTAACAATTGAGACGATTCACTGATTCACTGATTCACTGACCAGCTGAAAAAAAAAACCCCAAAAAACACAGCTTGTATAAACACCTCTGCCCTGAAGATGCCAGAATCTTAAAGTTAGAGCTTTACCTTTGATGGTTATAAAGCGCTGACACTGGAGACGCCTTCCATCCATGCTCAATAAACATCTCCTTATAGAAAACTTCACCATATTAATGACTGCATGCATTTTTTAATCCATTTATGTGGAGCGTCTGCCGTACAAGACCCTGTCAATGAGCTGTTACTATAGAAACGATAAAGTATTATAAACCTATATAAACCTGTGCTTTGCAGTCGCACTACTGTCAGCACCTTCTGACCAATCAGAATCCAGGATTCAATATCGGGTTCACATTAATAGTTAACATCAACAAAACAGGATTGTGTGACTGATTTATTTATTTTTTTTGCCTCATGGAGTGGCAAACAAAACAAAACCAAAGCTCAGAGTTGATCATAAATTTGCGTGATGATGTGAATTCACACTGAAGATAATGACCTTTCACCTCTTTGATGTTTAACCCTTTGCATTCCCCGATCTGGCAGAAATATCCGTGTCCTTCCTGCATCCTTGAGTTGTTGGATTTGGGCATAGAGCCAGAGACCCATCAGCTCCGTTTTGTACCCCTCAGCACTTTACCCCTCACAGCAATGTCATCCTGACATTCCTGTCACGTTAGGTACTATATCAGAACCCGTATATCATCTCTACGAGAAATACAACCCATAATCAGACACATTTTCCCAGGCGCTAGTTTTTCGCTTCACGCTACACTTCATCGGTATTTACAGAGAAAATTCCATGCACTCGGCTACAATATTTGCCCGATTGGCTGATAATTGCTGCTTTGCATTTGGAAGAGAGCGAGACGCAGGTGAGGTGTGGATACGAGGAGCTGTGATTGTGTTTTTATGTGCATAAATTGAGATAAATGATGGAGCGAACCTGAGCTCACAGCTTCAGTAATGCCACCTTCTCTCATTAGTGCCTCATCTGGCTGTTTTAGTGGTGGAGGTGGAGCCGTAAACGAGGCTTATTAGCCAGACAATGTCATGGGCGTGCGGGTCCCGAGACCCGAGTGTGTCAGAGTCAAGGAGCCTTGTGATGTTTACATTTTAAACCCTCAGCAGGTCGTGTTTCTGTACACAGAACAGTAGAAAGCAGAACAGATCATTTTCCCAATACTAAAGTGGTGTGAGGCTTCATTTCTCATCACGATACACAATAAGCATATCTGTTATCAGTACACCTTTAGTGCCTGAATGTTTTTTTTTTTTTTTTTTTTTTCGAAAGAAAAAAACGATCCTGTCTTTGAGTCTGAGTCTGATTCTGCTCGTTTATAGATGACGAGCGTCGTAGCAGCACTCGCGCTCTGACATTTTAATCAGAAATTTAGCACTGACAGAACCTGGTCTGCCATCTTTTGTTACCGTCACACTAAATCAGCACATTACGGGTGTAAAGATACACTCCGGGTCATGATTCCATTCACGATACTCGCGTCACGATTCGATTCAATTCCACTCTCGGTATATTTTATATATAACAAAATTCGAATGAAGAAAAATTGCGACTGAAAAGACTTCTTTTTGTTTTTTTTAAAGATGTATTTCTGAATCATAAACAGCACAAAACTACGTGCATTTTTGCATTCTGTATAAATCTACAGGTTCTACAAAATATATTTCAGGTTTGCCATATCTTACAAATAAATAAATAAATGTATAAATAAATAAATAAATAAATGTATTACTTCTCCCAAAAATTTACTTGAATTGACAAATGATCAGTGAACATAATGAGCTCCTTAGCACCTGAGGCGTTGTTTTAACCAGAAATAGTTCATTTCCCGTGTTCATTTAATGACGCAGGCTGTCCATGAAAGCGAACGCGATCATGTGATCAGCGTGCTCTCTGTATATTTGAACTCTATGGGATGCGCAGATTGGAATCTCTGGTGTTCAATCTGCATTACATGCATAATTAACAGAATGCTGATTCCTACGATGTGAAGCGCACGTTTCCCGGATGCACATCATCACGTTGTTGCACCGCCATGCGTCATTTCACCTCTACGGCACATTATATGCGTTCGAACACTGCTGGTCTCGAGTCGCAGAAAAAGAATTCTTTTACGATTTTGGTTCAGACGGCATGATTAGGCTGAAAACCATACAGTGTAAATCAGTCAAAAAGCCAGATATGATAGCGGATTTTACAGGATGTTTTTTGTCCAGGATCGTCCTTTAGTCATTAAACCTTTCATATTCCAGGATTCACTCAGAATAAAACATCACACACTTTCAGTTTACACTCACGGATCCTGACCAGTGAACCAATCATGACGCTAGGGATCCCAGAAGTTCTTATAACCAGATGCACCTTCAGTCTAACTATTGTAGTTTTAACAGTCCAACATGTTTGCACTTGTGCACTTTACGTATAATTTATGTAGTCCCTGTAGTTCTGTGTTGTTCTGTGTTTGTCTTGTGTAGCACCTTGGTCCTGGAGAAACGTTGTTTCGGTTCACTATGTACTTGTATATGGCTGAAATGGCAATAAACTCCACTTGACTTGTGTTAGCTCAGTGGTTAAGACATTGGACTATTACACAGCCAGTTAAGAGCTCAAATCCCAGCACTGCCAAGCTGCTACTGCTCAGTCGAACAAATGAGATAAAACCAGAAGTCACTCTGGATAAGGGTGTCTGCTAAATGCTGTAAATGTAGATCGAAATAAACTCAGCATACACAGGTTCTCATTGTTTAACAGTCTCGCACCATGTTAAATTGTAAATATTTAGAACGTGTTGAGGTAGATGGGAGGGGTTATGATCAGATTTTACACACACACTTCACGGCACAGGATCATCCCAGAAGCCTAAAATCGGGACACTTTACCCATCATCAGAGACGAGACGTCAGCCTCAAAATTGTATCGATTATCCGCTAGAGTGGCCCTGGAATCCGACTGAAAATAATATTCCTGGAAGGAAATTACTTGGGTATAAATTGCATCTGATATGAATCGAGTCATCTCAGTTAAATGATTCAATCAGATTCGCTCAGTCGCACAGTTTTCTCAAATGAGCAGCCTGATCGATTCGCTGTCTAAGAAGAATAAGATACAGCGTGAGTAGTGCAACATATACTATAATGTGTGTGTGTTTTTAAATAACATGCTTGTATGCTAGCATTTCGGCAAAGTAGCCTGTGGATGTAAGAAATGCAGCCATTTTGGCCTTGTGTCTTCGCTTAAAGGAGTGGTAATGTAATAAAATATAGATAGAGAAGATAGAGATGAGAATCAGCCTCAAAACTGGCCCAATTATCCGCTAACCTGGCCTAAGTATTAGCCTGATGGACCTACAGAAAGTAAAGCTTAGATCTGTTCGTGCTTTTTAAGAAGTGATCAGATCCAATGTGACGTTTAACCTCACAAATTAGCAAACCTTGGTAATGTGAGAAAATAAAAAACATAAGGCTGCTTATAGTTGCATGCAAGCCAGCTAATTAGCTAGCTAACATTAGCTGTAACCTCTTGCTGAAAGATGCAAGCAGTTGGTTGGCTATGGAAGAATAAACAGAGAATAAATTCTACTCTCTGTCTCACCTTCTCAGGTTTGAAATACACTTACATGGCCAAAAGTTTGCAGACACCTGACCATCGCACCCCTGTGTGGTTCAAACTGTTGTCACAAAGTTGGAGGCACACAACTGTATATCGTGTCTCTGTATACTGTAGCTTTACAGTTTCCCTTCACTGGAACTAAGAGGCCCAAACCTGTTCCAGCATGACGGCGCCCCTGTGCACAAAGTGAGCTCCATGAAGACGTGGTGTGTGAAGGTTGGAGTGGAAGAACTCGAGTGTCCTGCACAGAGCCCTGACCTCAACC
>CM074929.1:22266944-22280221 GCA_037576815.1 Pangasius larnaudii
TTCTCTGGGATGTTGTGTTCTCTCTGGGACGTTGTGTCTTCTCTGGGACGTTGTGTTCTCTCTGGGACGTTGTGTTCCCTATCAGACTGAGCAGCTTCTCAGCTGATGTTATCTACAGTGTTCTGCTTTCTACAAATGCTATTTGCATTCTCCATCTAAGTGCTAGGCTCAGAGCTTTCAGACACCCGGTAAAGATGATCAGTATAGCAACACACCAACACACCTGTAGAGCCGATGGGATTCCTGCTTGTGTTTGAGTATCAGTTGTGAAATAATTAAAAGAAAGATACTGCAGTAACAATAGTAACTGGACTGGAGAGGAAGTGATCCTGCACTCTGTGTAAAGCACCTCCTGAGTCAGTGCTCTTTGATTTATTATTCAGCAGACTCCAGAGCTGGACAGAAGAACAAAGCCAAGGTTTTCGCAGGAACTGATCAATAATCAGCATGGCACACTGCTCACTGATAAAACAGCAGATGTTGCTGCGAGTGACACGACTGATTGTTAAACATGTGCTAAGTGGCCCAAATATATATATATATGTACATAAATACACACACACAAACACACACACACACACAAACACACGGTAATGTGGTATTTATATTATATTATAAAATTAATTTCCTGTTTGCTGTGGGAAAAAAATTCAGCTTCATGTGCCTCTAAAAACTGTACTGTGTCTCGACATAAATTTCCAGTTACCCATGATGCATCATTTCATGAGGATTGAAAATACACCCAAGATGAGTTACCCCCTCTTTTTCATGTAATGAAATTTTGATGAACGTAAGTGCACACTGTTGGTATTTTGACCTGACTCATACACTGTTCAGCGTGTAAGATGTGCTGACGTAAACACGCAGACGTCGCATATGTCGCACGTGTCGCACGTGTCGCACGCGCATGTAATGGCACTCAGAGTCCAGAAAAAACTGTGTGAAATAATGTGGATGTTCCTGCTAAGAAAAATGACTTGCCTTATTAGGAAACAGGTGTTTAGAAGAAACTTTAAATATGAAAGAGATTTTATATTACAGCATAAATGGTGAATATGTCCCAATAAATCTTTGTCACTGTAGGACTACCGTGTTTCAAGAAATAAACTTTACGCATTAAATGGTAGAGCGAGCTTCACATTGAACTCTCTCTCTCTCTCTCTCTCTCTCTCTCTCTCTCTCTGATACGAACATCCTAACTTTATGATGTTTTTGAAATACTGGACTCAGATTTCATCAGAAATTCCTACAGATCTGAATGAGGTTGTAAAAAAAAAAATACGTACAAACACTAAACCCTTAACCTTCATCAATTTTTTATATAACTGTGTTATTTGAATTCAATACATTGGCAAGCAGTTGGTATTTCTGTGGAGACCATATTTAAAATGAAATTAAAAAAAAAAAAAAAAAAGACATGTCCACCGAGTTGACACCTTGAAAACAAATCTGACTTACAACATAAGTTATTTACGTGAGTTGATGATTATCATTTCATGTTTACATCATGTGGAAGTTTGAGCCCTGCGATATTTGGCCTTGAAACCAAACAATGACGCCATGCCTCTTTGTCATTTCAAGCTCTGTGTGCCGTTTCGATCTCTCATTCGTTTTCCAGAAAAATAGTTCTCAACAGGCACCGCAACACACCGCCTCGTTCTGCAGCGATCACCTCCACCTCCTCACACGGGGCACCCTGTCTGCTCCACCCTGATATAGACAGATATCCTACCCCCGCTGATTCGGAATCTACATTAGGTCATTTCAATAAAGCGGCGAGGCCCCGAGGCTTCGGCCTGCAGTCAGGAAGCGGCAGCAGCTCCACGCGTCATCCATCTTAGTTACCCCGGAGTCGGAGCTGCTGACACACACGCTGACGAATGGGCGGCTTGCCTCCCCGATCTCGCCCTCGTTTGTTATGATACTACATTAAAGCACCTAATAGAGTGTGTCAGGAAATATTGAAAATATCACGCCGTGTCTGCGGAGAGCCTTCGGAATGACCGTAATGGATGGATGTTTGTGGGACGCTGCTCTCAAGGTTAGTGATGAGATGACCTCGCTCACTCGCTGCTGCTTCTGAAAATGCTGACCCTTGACCCTAAAGCTGAGGGAGGGACGCTATCATGGAGAGAGGGATTATAACAGAGGACAGGTCACCTCTTTTATTGCAGTGCCCACCTTTTTCCAGTGCCCACATTTTCACTTAAATACGCACCAAGAGCAAAAAGTTTGCAAAAAATAAATACCTTCTGTCTAAGCTGGACTGGGAATTAAATGGAAAAGCATGCATTCTTTAAGTGCAGTGAGCGCTTTATTTAATACTAGAACAGACCCATAATCTGTGTGTGCTTTCACATAGTGTTTAGTGCATTTGAACAGAACCCTGGTGAGTTCTACCCATCGAAGTGGTTCTTTAGGCAGGTGAGAACACAGCAATCGCACTCGGGGCCGAGCGTATCCGAGCGAGGTGGTCTCGGGCCGCTTCCGCCTGAACTCTGCTGCAGTGAGAAAAAGATGCGACTCTGAATCGACTCGATTGCAGGAAGTGAATCAAACAAAACAACAAATCAAACTTGTCTTTTGTGTAGGTGCAGATGTGAGCTGCTAAACGGAGCCAAAGCACAGATCTGTAGCGCTGCAGAAATGCCATGTTTCCTGCAGATTTGGACAAACTGTAAAAGAAAATAAAAGCTTCAGGTCTACTCGTTTATTGTTTGTGATTTCACTTGGTAAAGGTTTTTGCAAAAGTGTTTTACATTTTCAGCCCCTAGACACTCCTCAGGCAGTGTTTTTATTATTTGCTTTTTGGTTCATTTAATTATGTGCACTGTGAAAAACCAAGTCAAATAACAAACAACCCAATAATATCTATTTCACTCTGATTCGGACCTCAGCAAATGGTGTGAAAGCGCCGACTAACAGCAGAAATTAGGCTTTGATGCGAGTCAACAGTTCAGTTAACAAGTCAGTTTTGAAAGTGTTTCATTTGACAGGTTCAGTTTTGCAAAACGTCTTCCAGGAAGCTTTAATATTATTACTCTTACTGTATCTTGCTGGTTTAACAAATTACCTCACAGATTAGCATTTTGCAAGACACTTCTCCAGTTAGCCATTTATCTGTTTGGGGCTTTATTACTCCAGATAACATGCTCATATCTGTGCGTTACGTGAACCTTTATATATTTAAGTGGCAATTATTAATTGTAACAAAAAATTACGTATGGGTGTTTATGCATGTGTTTTTAATGCATGTGTATAGTAAAATATGGAAAAATGTAAAACGGAAAATGAGTTTCGGAGAATGCATTGCTACAAGGCTGGACACAGCCTTCAACTGGAAGCAGTTTTGATGCAGCACAATACAATAGCGCTGTTTCTGTCTATAGGGCCTTTCGCACCGCTTTAGTTCCAGGACTAAATGTACAGTACTAAAGTACTGAAGAACTATTTCCCAGCACCATTTAAAGGGTTGCATTCGCACCGACAGCGGGCACTAGGAAGTGACGTAAGCCGGTCGACAGCGACGTCATTTGTGCGCGGCGTTCAACAACGGAAACGAAGAAGAACAGCGTAAACACCCGGAGGATGGAGGACGCTGTGATCAGCGCCATGTTGCACTTCAGCGTCCGTCCATCTATCGCTGTTCTCCATACTTTCTAAATAAATTGACACTACAGTATGTTTACACGGCGTTTTAAATCATGGCGGGTGACGGCGTTTTAGTACGCGTTTGGCCAATCAGTGTCTACTTACATCACGGATAGTACCAGTTGTGCTGGTTAGACCCTGCTCCGGAGTAGGAGCTGATTTGGTTCTCGAAAAAGCACACCCAGTTCCGGAGGTACAAAAACGCCAAAAAGTGGGCAGTTCCACAATTAGTTCAGGTTCTATGAAAAGGTTCCTGTGGTGCGAAAGGCCCTTATGATGCAAGATGTACAAGGACAGCAATCACTGAGATTCAAACAGCTACAAAAACAGAAAAGGAATCTTCAGGAGTCTCAGAAAATAGCCTAATTATTGCAAGAGGTGTGGAGTCATGAATTCCATCATTTCAGACTCAACTCAGCAACAACAAACAACAAGAAAGACTTGCAGCTTTGCTCTGGACTCGAGACCCTGCAGCTTGCCAGTGCTTAAATGAAGTCTGACAGAGAAGGCTGGAGACCTGCTCCCAAGGATTTTCCCAAGGACTTTAAACCCGAAACAACAAGCTTTTTGAACAAGAAACAACAACTCTGGGGAACGAAGACTTGATGTGAGACTTGGGTATCGATCCTGAGACTTGCTTCTTGCAAAAGAACGATTTGTTCTCACCTCTGGTTACTGGCGCTTGTGTCACTTGCATTTTGGATCTTCTGGGCGTGGCTTGGCTTTTTTTTTTTTCTTTCTTTCTTTTTTCTTTTCTTTAACGCTCTGATTAAATGGAAGTAGCCAAAACTGATACATTATTGTGTTACAGCCTAGCCAGTTGTTTGAATTTGGATTTACAGCATTAGACCCTATTTCCACAGGTTTTTTTTTTTTAAATAATCTCAAATCGAACGTCACTTATCTCTCTGCTGCTGTGGTGTTCGCAGATTTCGCAGGAATTCTGGCTCCGTCTTACACACCAGCATAAAAAAAAAAAATTCAGCTATTATGAATGAAGGGTAAGACTGAAAGCTGAGATCTTTAATCTAAACCGAATCTCATTAACCAGGGAAAGGATTCATGATGTGAAAAAGGAATTCATTTCTGGTGGCAGTTCTTTTCTTTTTATTTTATTTTTTTAATCAGTGTGGACTTCAACCTCATGAATATGTGAACCTCGACCCAATAGAAAACGACATGACGGTCTATGCTGTCATCTTGGAGCTTTAAGGGATTATCCTATTTACTTTATATATTAATGTTACTTGTAGCTCAGAGACGCAAAAATAAAATGAAAGGGTCACTGAAAATGAAGGTTTAAAAAAAAAAAAAAAAGCCTTCAAGTTGGAGAAATTTTAAAATTACACTTTGGCTGTTTTCATGTTTTTCAAAAATGTCACAGTGTGAGCCTGTGCATGCCCACTGCATGTGTTTCCGTGTCTCCTGAACATGACAGGGCTACACTACTTTTGCTTTGGTTTATTATTACACCATCCTGTGGAGGCTGTGGAGTATGATTTTGTGCTGTACTGCTCATGAATCCATCACTCCGGTGCTGCAAACCACAAAGAGTTGGGATAATCTTAAGCAGGAATTCCACCTCATCATCAGGCCATACAAACGAATCGTCACGTTTCGTCTCTTTTCGTTAGAGAACCTTTTGCTCAACCATTACACCAACCATGAGAGAACAGCTACCGAGGATGAATGGATTAAATCATTTTTAACCATGCTGGTGTTCTGCATTTCATCTTCTCTACTTAATATCTTAATCTGAACGTTATTCTTGAGGTGACATACAGTTTACAACGTAACAGTTTATTGTATACTCACTGAGTCGGTGTGCTCGTGTCAGCTTTTCGGATTGTTTTGTTGGGAAACAGTGGTAAAAACTATGCTTTCAGGAATATTTGTATGCATGTAAACAGGGCCTGAGTGACTGGATCGGGCTGTTTTTAAAACTAGCTAATGTGAGCTTGCATCATTTCGATTCCTGAATAGTGCAGGCGCTTACAATATTTAATATCAAAAGAGCAGTGTGGGATATGGTAATACAGCTCCTCTATTATGGATGTTAGCTTATCCAGTTCTGACCTTGAAGTGACTGTGACTAGCGTTGTTTAATTTTAATGGGTGGCTTATCAGTTTACACAGTCTGCCTGTCACACACAGCTCCGTCGCCGGTGATAAAACTGTCATTCACGGCCACTGCTGTTCGGTCATTGTGCACACGCTACACTTTATCTGAGCACCGTTTATTAGTGCAGACAAACAAACGTTTAGCTGCTACTTCTGCACAAAAAATCACAAACTCTATTTTCATACACGACAGCTTTGTTTGGGACATTTTCCTTCACCGTAACAATTTCAGTGCTGCCCTTTGATGATCACAGACACAGGGGTGAGTTTCTTTTATATCTGAGCCTTCAGGCTTCCAGAAAAGAAAAGGAAGTGATTGAAAGGGGGACCCTCCATCTCTAGGGACCCACAGGTCCACTGTTCATATGGTCCACAGGAAGCAGAGGAAAGTCCTGACTTAAAAAGCATGTTTAAGAAGAAGTGAGGATGAAAAACACTCCAATTATTCCTGCGGCGTCCTGCTGAGCCTCAAGCTGTTGTTTGACCTTAAAACCTTTTAAATAATGCAACACTTCAGTGCAGTGCGAACACAAAAAGGCAGAAGACAGGAATTTTTCCAAATGGTTAAATGTTTGCCAGCTGTGAGTTTGTCCACAGATGGACATTTTCCCCAAGTGTGCTTCCAGGAAATGCACAAGCTGAGACGACGTGCTTCAGGGCTTGCTAAAGGCCAAGGCATGGTTTAACGTCGTTTGTGTGCATGTCCAGAAGCAGTGACAATGCTCGCAATGTACAACTGGGTTACTAAAAGCGACATTCACTGGATGGCAAAACATCCCTGTCCATCAAGTTTCCTGTAAAAGTCAAACTGTAAAATGTTTATCAGTCTCATGCACCGCGGCGTTAATCACACTGCCGAGCAGTTGGAAAATTTCGGCTGTTGTTGTGATTGTCGTCATGAGCTTAAATCTCAAATCAAAATATGACCTTACGTTCAAAATCATTCACTAATCTAGACAGACCTTGTGGTAGGTTTGAAGGCTACATGGGAGGTTTTTAAAATTCAGACACTAACCCTATCTGGTAGACTGGTTAGCGTTAGCCTAGAGTAATAAGCTTACTTGGTTTAGGCATTTGCAGACAGCGTCACGTGATGCTGTTTTTGCGTAATGCACAACGAGGATGTGTAGCGTTCATTTTTGTGGAGACGCACAAGCGACACTACACTGTTTTTCACCAGACTCAGCACGTGTCTGTTCATTTTACTCCGGACACACATATGTGTGATTTTCTACGCAGATGTCGCCTCACGCTGGAAAAAAAGACGTTGGACTTCTGCTACTTGCCGTATTTAGTCTCGTAGCGAGCGAATCAGTGACACCTCCTGAATCACGAAAGGAAAAAGAGATGCTTCTTGTATACTTTGTGATTATTGTTTTATTGCGTGTTCTACTCCAGTGCCTCTTCGACCGCTTGGATGCCATGTAGTGAACGGATTGTGATCATGTGACCGTGTGACGCAAACATCCGTCAGCCTGCTAGAAACTCTCTCCTCCTGTGGTCATTTTACTGCTGCCTGGATGGGAGAGTTTTATCACCGAGGGGAAGTGTAAAAAGATGTCCCTCTGATAAACTAATCCAATCTGAACAGGGCTTTAGCGTGAGCAAAAAAAAATAACTAATTGCCACCACACCGTTTTTTTTCCTTTGATTTTTTCCTCAGCTGTCTGTATGCTTAAATCACTATATTTCACTATTATTAGTTTTAGAGCTGGATAATATGATCTTGATTAAATAAAGCTATCATAGAGTGGCTATAAAAATACAGCCTTATGTCACCAGTCAGCGACGTTGTGGTACTCACAGTGCAGAGGTCAAGGTAACCCGGTCAAAGCTATTTCCAACACGCGCACACACGCACACACACACACACACACACACGCACACACACACACGCACGGACACCCGCAGGCAGACAATTCAATCAACTGAACCCAGAGGAACGTACTCCCTGCTGGATCAGGGGCAGCTCGTCTGAAAACGAGAAAGCTCTGGAGCTTTCACACATCCACTTGTTCTGCTGAACGATAATTAATTTGTCCTAAGTGATTAAGTGACAAAGCAGGAAACAGGAAGTACGTAGAACTTCCATCAAAGTGATGACAGCATATAATTGCGTATTTTAATCGTTTTTTTTTTCTTTCCTCCCTCGTCGGCGCGCATCAATCCGAGGCAAGAGATCCGCTTATTCTTCTTCACAGGCGTTAACATTCTCATAAAATTCACATCTTTTACATTATAAATGGATCTGTGTTCTCATTCTGACTGTGTGAATTGCGCTTATACAATCACAGACACGGGGGATACAGACTGGGAGACGGAGAATTAAACAGGATGAGACAGTTGTACAGATATGAAACTACAGCTAGAGAAAACAATAACCATCTCTCTGAAGAGTATTCAAACTAAATGTATCGCATTCATCACTGGAGATAAACAGCTCACACACAGACCAGTACAGTCTACAGCTTTAAAGGGAAAATCCACCCTGAACAATCTCGTTAACGACCACGTGATCTTCCACAGGATCCAAGATTTATCTCGGATTGAAATTCCGAGTTTTAGTTTAAGTTTCTTTCATCGACGTGCCAGCCTATTCTCACTTAACAGCTTCCTACACTACCCACAATGCCATTCAAAGGGAGACCTTACTGACCTAATGATCATTTTGCAGCAGGATTCAGCCTTTGCTTCAGCTGTACCTAAAGAGAGCGATGCGGCGGCACTTTAGTCGTTTAGTCTGTCCAGCTCTCTCACCTCGTCATCTTTACACTCTACTCAAACAGATCAGCTTCCAAAGCTTCAACTTTCATGCTAATATCACTCTGGACGCCATAGCGCTAGTCATCTCGTAGATCGCTAACTAGCCGAGTCGGGTGAAGAGGCGTCGTACAGCTGCGATGCTTTCTGACACTCTGAGTCCAGCATTTGCATGAGGTACTTCTACGCTGGATTTCTCATTAATATGACGCTGAACATTGCTGAAAAATGAAAAGCGAGTGAGAAAAGAAGCTTTGTATTTTTTCATTAAGGAACTAATAACCTTAGTGTTATAACTTATGTTTGAGATTTCTGAATTTCTTTTTACTCCATTGCAACTGCACTGGCAATAGCAATGACATCAGAATAACAAATAAAGGACTAAAATGTCCAAATAAAGGACTAAAACAACCGCTACCCTCTCACGTGACTAACACAGCAAAATCAATAAATTAGCATGAAAATCACTAAACCCATCAATAGTACTTCATGTGTTTCAGGGTGGAGTTTTGCTTTAAGAGATGGTTACTGTCACAAAGTTTAACTCGAGGATGATAGAATAAATCAAAGCTCTTGACGTTCATGGTATCGAAGGGGCTGCACATTCACAGTTCCAGCTCTGTGGCAGATGTGGTTATGGGTTATGAAGGACAGATTGAAATCGTGTGCAGCTGGCTCAGGTCCAAAGCCATCTACCGAGGCCATGCACTCCAGAAAATTGGCAAGACAGAGAAAAATGCTGAGGTGAGTCACATAGCATGGAAGAAACCATCTCACACACACACACACACACACACACACACAGGACAAGCATGCAGGGTGCCTGAAATACAGAAATAGTGCATTTTACACGTCACTGCTCCACCTGCTCTTTAATATCCTCAAATTCACATTTTAATCTAAATCCATGAGGAACCACAAGTCACAGGATTTAAAGCCAGTCACGCTCGAGCGCTTCACGTTTTCACTGCTAGCATGAACGCTCCAAAGACGGCACTCGGTTTCAGTAGTAAGAGAGCAGTTAAAATGCACAGCGAACCTGCAGGAAGTGTGTATCCGATCATAACCGAGGCCCTGGTCACAACCGGCATTAACATCTTAGCTGATGGTAAGTGGACAGCGCTAAGTACAGGTGTGAACGGGGTCCAGTGTGTCTCAGAGATCACTCAAGCCACATTCGGACGGGGTCTTGGACGCATACGGCAACATGACATTTGTAGTGTGAAAGCAAAAGCGTCTCGAGAGCGTCGTTGACAGCAACAAAAGGCAAACTAATCGACTGCATCATTGCCCTGCGTCAAAACACAGAATCATTTCGTGCTGAACGGCGGAGCGCTACGCTAAAGGATAAAAGTGATGCTATAACTGCAGAGACGTAAACACCTGTTTCTGTAGCTTCTTTCATCGTCTTGTTTCATCTCCCGTTAATTTATTCGTTTCTACCTGAAAGCAAATTCAGCAGAAGACTGACGTAATAAACGTGTGCAAGACTCTTCCTCCAGCGGAAATGAGGCATGAAATCCGATCCGAAGTGGTCAGTGGAGACGCATTCACAATGCCAGGTATAAACAGCTACGAGTTTCGCCTGTCACCTTGTGAGCAGATCACACAAAACGAATGTTTATACCTGATATGAACACAGGCATAATGAACTAGATCAGCGGTATGCAGCTAAATTTTCTGAAGGTCCAGCTACAGAAAAGTTCCAAATAAAGGACTAATATGACTGAATGGTGACAACAGTTACTTTTTACTACTTAACAATTAATGATTAGTTTATGGCTTTGAATAAGACAAGAAGCGATTATGTTTTGTTTCGTAGTGGTGCTTCATGTTACCACTTTTGACTTGCAACACAGAGAACAACACAGAGGCATCTGCTCTGAAGATGAAGCAGGAATAAACCTAAACTTCTCTGTCTGGCATGTTGCCAGTTCTCTAATCAGTCCAGAGAGGATAAATAACTAGAAAAATAATGATGAAACTCTGTGAAAACTCTCCTCTTTCTGAGCTAATGCCCTGTAGCCCTGTAGCCCTGTAGCTAGGCTCTGGTCTGATCAGCTGCCTTCAGCTAAATAACTGCATAAATGCACACGATTGGATAAAATGAAACAGAGGATCTGATACAGAAGCCTGACTGGTTTATGTTTAGAAAGCTAGAGTCAGAGTTTTTTCCCCCTGATGGACTGATTGGGTCTTTTACAGGATTTTTCAAGAGGTTCGGTTTGCTGAAATAATGTTCCAGTTGATGAGCCGTGGGCTTGGGCCGGACACACAATGTTCCTTTCCTATTTGTATAAGAAATAATCTTAGAAAGGAAGCAATGATCCAACTTGATTTTTCCCACTTATAATGATATCAGAGCTCTGGATGTGAAGTGATGCCTCATTCTAATGAAAGAGCAACGCGAAATACCAAGCAGGAGCCCTGCTGTCTCCTGGAATCTGTCTAGATCCTTTAGGCTTTACTTACTTTGTTTGTCCTTCTAGGTTTTTCTGTCAGATAGAGTTCCAAGCAGAACACCCTGGGAAACGTTAAGAACTACTGATTTAGTCCTGAGAGTGCTTTCACACCTATTAGTCTGTTTACAGATTCTGAAGTGGAGTGAAATTGACACATTTTGGTTCGTTTGCTATTTGGTTTGGTTTCACACTGCACATAATCAAACAAATAAGAAAAGTTTTTTTAAAAATGTTGGTAAAACTCTCGAAAAAAAAAGGTAAACAAACAATACAAAGTGGATATAATCTATCACTAAAAATGACCCGAGCATGGAGAACGCTGAGCTGGTGTTAGATAAATAAATGATTAGGTGATTATATAATTAATGAATTTAAAACATTTTGGGTGTTACATCTTGAGCTTACTCTCTTAGTCTGCAGCTCTGTCCTTTGGCTCAGTGTAACAGCTCACATCTTTAAAAAAAAAAATAAAAAAAAAAATGCTGCAACCCAAAACACATGGCATGACTGATTCACTTCCTGCAAGTGAGTCGATTCAGAGTCGAATCACTTCCTCGCTGCAATCGACACGGCCTCGCTCAGACCCTCTCGGACCTGAGCGTGATCGATGTGTTCTCACCTGCCTGAAGAACCACATCGTGAGGGAGAACACACCAGGGTTCTGTTAAAACGGACTCAACACTGCATATGTGAATGAGAACCATTTGTTGTCTGAGAGTGAGTCAAATGGATCACTTGCACTGAACAAAATGAAGATTAATACAGAGAAATGCAGTACACGTACAGTGCTGTGCGAGAGTCTTAGTCACATGCAAAGAAATGCTGTAGAGCAAAGATGCCTTCAAAAATAATGAAATTAAATGTTTCTACATTTAAAAAAAATATTATAAAGAGCAGTAAACAGTAAAACTCTAAACATTTCGTGTGATGATCTTTTGACCCTTTTTTTTTTTTTTGCTATTTGTTTGTTTGTACTAAAAACAAATTGGGTGTCTAAGACTTTTACAATAAACAATGCAAAAAAAAAAAAAAAAAGGTTTTCATTTGACTCACTTGTACAATATTCAAAATAAAAGCCCCAGACCATTTTTTGGAGTAATGCCATATAAGATTCATTTTTAATCCTCTGAAAGTACCTTTACTTTTTACTGCGTGCGTCTTTAACCAGTTTTGTGATGCAGTGAACTACAAATGAGCATAACGAACCTTGCAAAAGATGTAAACATAGAACTTACATTAAAAAGTGATGGACGTGTCTGGTGATGTGCAGGATGTGTGGGGCGAATCTGATGGGATAACGAGCATCAGCGCAATACATCTCGAGCTTTAGTGTAATGAAATCTGGGTTCTTTTATTCAGAAATGCAGATGACGCGGTATCTGATGTGTAGTGGGATGTGAGATAACTTGTCTTGCCTTGAATGAATCGTCTGCCATTTGTTTTCCCCCCCGTAAGAGCATGATTTATCCGGGGGATGACCCGCGGTGCGCATTACGCCACAGTGCGCCAGAGTCACGCGTTAATCACAGGATTATAAACAACCCCTCACGTTACAGCGCTGATTAATTCACAGACGTGTCATATCTCTATCTCGTGTATTTAGGAGGGAGAAGGATGTTTGAGACGTTTAAGGTGTGTATAATGGATGCCGAGCCGGTTCAGCAGCAGGGCATGGCACAGCGCCACCAGTCACGCGCACGCTGCACACGAACGTGGAGTGAACACGCAAAGTCGCATATCTGTCCTGCAACACGCTGCAAAGTAGAAGAAAGGAGCGAGGACTCGGCGTGTAACACTGTCAGAAACAGGCTGACTGAGAAGAATAAATGAGTCCATCGTGTGAGGATATGCGTCGAGCATGCATCTCTGGTAGAAAGAATAAAAATATAAATGTAAAAGTGAAAAAAAAAAAAGTGATTAAATAAGATATTGAAAATATAGTTTCAGTCATTAGGTAAAATGAAAATAAAAAATAAAATGAGTCAAAAAATGAGTTAAAATAAATAAACATTTTAAAAATAGGAATCAGGTTCTGATTTTTTTTTAATTAATAAGTTCATTGAAAATTATCAACAAAAAAAAATCAATTAATTTTAAAAAAAATTAAACACTCGGTCAAAGGTCACAACACTAAGTGAGAGCTCAAACCCAAAATCTTAAGAATCTGTTTCCCAAAGCTGAATGTCTGACCTCTCTCTCTCTCTCTCTCTCTCTCTCTCTCTCTCTCTATATATATATATATATATATATATATAAAATATATCACACTACTAGATAAAAATT
>CM074929.1:22290546-22306786 GCA_037576815.1 Pangasius larnaudii
TAGTTATCAGCAATAAATAGCCTAATCTTTTTTTTTAAGCTAAAAATTTACCTTTTTTCTTTTTGACCCATAAACTGAAAATGCCATTTTTGACAATTTTTGGCCAAAGGCTTTGAGTGGCATCTCTAATAACTATCTACTATGATATACGTCGAACATACGCTTATATTATTTCACATTAATGAACTCAAACATTCTCCATTTAATTTGACAGAAAGAGAGGTAGCTGCGTCAGCAGATTTTACGATAACAGAAAAAGTGTGAAGGGAAAAAGTGGAAGAATAAAGGATGCTGGAAAGTATTTCTCGGATATGTCCACCGCCTTGTGTCCCGAGTTCCCTGGGATAGGTTCCAGGCTCCCGGCCAAAACCTTACTAATATGAGAAGGGGATGCACCTACACAACTGACAGTCATTACAGATTCATCTGCCATCATCATTTGTGGAAAGACTTTTCTTTCTTTCTGCGTATATGTGTGCGTATAAGTACTCATACTAGCATCCTCTAATCTTAAAATGCAGAGCTTCTATGTAGAATACACAAAGATTGAGAGGTCTGTGATTTGAACACACACAATGAGAACAAAAACTTACAACCAGCTTGTTGTCTGTAACGTAGAGGAAACAGTGTCCTGTGTTATATTCATATTCATATATAGCATAGTCATAAATGCACTCTGTGTGCCAAGTTACCACCTTGCATCACCCTTCCAGAACACCGAGCACGTGTCTGATGTCATTTCCTGCCCAGTGCACCATGAAGAAAACCAGCAGCCAGCTGAACTCCAGGTGTAAAGTCAATCATAAACCAAATTGTGAGTTTAAAAGGAATAATGAGTAGAATTTCAGCTGCACCACAGACACCTAAGGCGTGTCGTGACTTGTATGTATGTGATCGTAGATCAAAATTTATTGCGCGATGACGAGACGTCAGATGAATATCTTTCTACAACATATTGCACCACACAAAACCTGAGATGATCATTTGAGCTCTAGGATAAAATGTTTTATGGGTAAAGTTATGAGCAACACTTAATTTGATCTGTAAGAGTAGCAGATGAGTGCTTGGTCAGCTTATCATTCAAACTGTAGGCATGTTTTTCTTTACAGGACAGCACAGGAAATTAATAAAAAACATTGGCATCATTTATAGGGAATTAAACATGTGATAAAATAGCCTACATCTTACGCACACGTTACGATTTCATGACCTTGATTTGGTATCTGTATCTATAACTACATGCCTTAAAATGTATTCTTTACTTGTAGGACTATTAACAAGCAGTTTCAAAATGATCATTTTTGGTCTAACTTGTAACTTGTGCTTGTTTCTGGGATCCTTATTTGTGACCGAATGGCAGTTTCCTCTCTCAGCTCATTTGCTTGCATTCAGTTACTTCATAAAAGTTTTCTTTCCTCTTTTTCTGGAACTGGAAGTCTGACCACAACAGCAGGCAGTAGAGAGGCTTTTGCAGAGTGGTGACAAATTCCACTCTCTGCCAAAGACAGTTCTGGGCTGTGCAAGCAAATCTGAATTAATTTCCAATATTTGAAACATTCCACAAAGTTCAAATATTCATCACCCTCACATTCATGCAAAGACAGCATTAAAACATAATGTCATGTTCATGTCAAGGTGCAAATTGTGCAGGACGTCTTTTTTTTAATAACACGTCTGCACTGGGTTTCGCTTGAATACTTATTAATGATTATGAAGTATTAATGATTAGCACATTAAACTCTGCACATCATCCTTTTTGTCCAGGGGGATTTCTCAAAGAGCATTTGCTCAATTATCTACACCACGGA
Organism: Pangasius larnaudii; assembly: GCA_037576815.1. Taxonomy (NCBI): domain Eukaryota; kingdom Metazoa; phylum Chordata; class Actinopteri; order Siluriformes; family Pangasiidae; genus Pangasius; species Pangasius larnaudii. Next base: position 22,292,355 of record CM074929.1, read on the forward strand.
CGACACATACAGGACATTTCTGACTTTCTGCTCTTTTGACTTTGCAGTCGTGGACTACTCTGTGAAAAAAACACACCATAGGAACTTAGAGAGAAACTAGCACAGTGTACCTCTAAGTTCTGGCAAAGTCAGGGTACAAATCTTCCTCACCTTCCCATCCATTATTCATCATGCAATCCATCTCCCTTCACCGCTTCTACTGTGAACATCGTGTCCATGCTCAGGTCAACCAACAGACCGTACAGTTCCTAAAGAATTTGACTAAAGTGTTAAAAAAAAAAGGATGCATTTCAGGGTGGCAACACTTGTCACAGAGGTGGTACCCTCAAGGAGGTTAGTGGGGCTGCAGGAGTTTGTAATAATAACGTCCGTGTTGTCTTCTTTTTTTGAATGCACAAAGTTTCACAAGAAGTCATTCCAACTTCTAGAAAGCAGCCTAATCATCGGCAGAATGCACAAATGAAGCCACCTAGGTGAAGTAAGTGCTTGGCATCAAAAAGGAGTTGATTTTTTTCTGGTATCGACCTTGTCTTGCTCTTGCTTCAACTTGGACTCGATCTTTACTCGGCCTTGACGTGGAGTCTTGTGTACCTTGTGGAACTAAGATGTACCCATTCTCATATGACAAACAGACATCTCCAGGAATACTGACATCCCTTAAAATATACTGGCCTCAAAATTATTAATATTTGAGAATTCCACTGGAGCCTGGAGTCCTCCCTGTAACGTCTAACAAGGTTAGAGAGGAGTGTGGACCAAGCAGAACATCTCCTTATCGTCTCACGTTTATGCATGTGGACGTCGTCTTCAATTCAAACCTCGCAAAACGTTGCAAAACACTGATTTTGTTCCTGCAACCATTCCCACGTCGGTGTGAATATACTGTTAGATTTGGGTTCATTGTCTTGTTGAATGATTCATTATAATGTGTGCTGAGAGGTTGGACACAAGTGGGTAAGCTCAGTATATGCATTACTGGGGCAAATCCAAGAGGGTCAAAACACAAGCAGGGTTAATACAGGGCAATCCAGAATCGAGGAACGGGAACGAGGGTAAAAAAAAAATGCATTTAAAATAACGAATTGCACATACAGTTAATATAAAAAGGCAAACTAATCAGAAAAGACTAAAAAAAAAAGACAGGTGAGCACAATCAGGGAACAGACCAACGATATGAACAGACTCAAACAGATAGACAGGCAAAGTAAACACAGAGAACCCAAAACAAAACACATGACCCCAAACCAAAGCTGCGAAACGGAACTGTGGAACTGCGACCTCATCCAAATTTGTGACATTCATTAACAGCCAGGTCGTGACCTTCTGATAAAGGCAACCAGCTTTTGGACTGAAATATCCTGGTACTTAGGGAAATACATGCTGCCATCAATCTTCACAAGAGCCACAAAACAACTAAAAATGCTGATTTACATGGAAAAAAATTCCAATCGCAGCTAAGTGTGTGAGGCATACTTCAAAACTAACCACTGTTCAAAAGTAGCACCATTACTTAACATCAGAATAGAGTACTTCTTTAACAATGCTCTTTAATACACCATCACGAATTGTGTGTAAACGCTCTTATTCTTTAATATTTCACACTGGTGTTAGGGAGGTGAACAGGTAGTTTGCTAGCAGTAAACAGATGGGTGTGGAATGAGACTTCTTGCCCTTTGAGAAAGCATAGATCAAGGTGGAGGATAAGAAATGGGTATCGATCAGCTCGCTCTTTATCTGTCTCACCGGTGATGAACACGGATTACAATCAGTTTCAGCTGAGAGTGAGAGAAAAACGCATCAGTGGCCCTCCACAAGCTTTTCTCTGCTCCACTGCTGTTCCGGCCACTTCATCATCACCCCATGTTACGGGAGGTCGTCTCTCTCCTTTATGTACTTACATATTGTTTTAGTGGACCAGAGGGAGGATGAAAGTCTACTGCCCTCGGCAGGAGGCTCTTTAGCTTATGGTACTGGAAGCCATAGGAACCACGTTGTTAAATGCCAAATTTTGTCCCATTCACTTTTTCGAGAATGTTCTATACTGTATATTTGACTTGACGCAAAGGAAAATCCAAACGCTTTCTAAAAAGGTCACTTAAATCTTATTGGGACGGTGCTATATTTCTCAGGATGATGTCTGCATGCTTAATATTTTCTGAGTAACTCTTTTTAAAAACAGCCAAATTCTGGCCACCTTCTGGTGCCACTTCCCAGATTCTCAGCACTGGTAGTTAAGAAAAAGTGGCAAGTATAAAAGAAGAGTTTAGCTTAATGTTTATCGTTATACTTTGGTCTATCTGTACTACAATGAGAAGGTTTTTTTGCTATGGATCTGAGCATGTGTCAAATAGTGTTAATATACTGTACCTATGCATGGTATGAGTGTATCAGGTGTGGCAGCATTGCTGAAGTTCTGTAGCTACAATAATAAAATGACTATAATAATAAAGTATATCGGTATATAATATGTATGCAAACCTCAACGAGAAAGCCAGACAGCTCAATAAATGAAAAAAAGTAAAATTGAGAAGTAGACCCTATACAACATGTCACGAAAGAAAATATTAGCTATTGAGGCACAGCACGTTTTACTCCGTGCTTTAATTATTCGGTTTATCGACAGAGAAATGCAAAATACTCTCCCTTTTGTTTCCTCCTGACTCACAACGCAGGTCAAAGATAGATTCGCAGGTCAAAGATAGATTGGTGTACAGTTGACGTGAAGTGAAAGTAACCATTCATCACTGCATTTGCTGTAAAAGTTGAACAGGTGTCTCAGTACGGTCATAACAAGGTTCAAAAATCATAACAATCTCCAGCCAAGGCTGGTTCCCTTGTGAGTCTGGTTTGCCTCATGTCGTCTCTGGGAGCTTTTCCTTGCCACCGTCGCCTCTGGCTTGCTCGTTAGGGATAAATTCATATATTTACAATTTATTTGTGTTTTAATTTGAATGTATGTATGTCTGTAAAGCTGATTTGTGACAATATCCAGTGTTAAAAGAGCTATACAAATAACATTGAATTGAATTGAATTGTACAGACAAACCAACCCTGATAGAGGGCTAGAAGACAGTCAACATGCACTGTGCTAGGACAAAGAGCTTCTCTAACTATACACCTACAAGCTGACCAACAGGGTAGGAGTGTGTAATAAAACATCCACACACGAGGACACACACTTCCCCAGAAAATATTATTCATGGATTTATAAATGTAAACAATGACGGATTCTATCTGTGCAGCCAAAAATCCCCGAGCTCACGGGTACACATATAAACCAGACAATGATACAGCACGCATGAATTTTCATGCACAGCCGCAATGGCTGCTCTCACACACACACACACACACACACACACACACAAACGTGATGGTGCTTACGAGAAGCAGAGCGCTCTGGGAATACTGATGCTTTACAGATATGCTGAAAAAGCTGGATATTAATTAATGTGATGTATGAGAGCAGCGCCTGCTAATTTGGAAGTGGTGATGTATTAAATAACGTACAATAAAAGCTAAATTATGCGTAAATTGAGCTGCTTGCCATTGTTTTCCCACCAACATCCAGGATAAGGTTAGCAAACATGCTGATAAACCCACTCCTCAGAGACAGCAATTACAGTGTGCATCAAAATCCGAGAGCAGTCCTTACTGCTTTTTCATGGCTGTGATTTAGTTGCGTAAGTGTGGAAGTCTTGAAATCAAGAAAAAAGTCGCAATGTCGCTATTTCAATTATCAAAGGTAAATGATCAATCATTAGACCTTCATGTGTTAACTGAATTCCACTAAAGCATTTCCACTTTCCGCTTTTTGACTTACTAAAAAAGTACTAAAAAGTATACAGAATAAGATTAGAGGTTAATGTTTGGTGGGAAAGTCAAAATAAGGAGATCATTTGTTATTAAGTCGAAAAAATGAAATCTTTATATTCTTTGAACGTTTATACTTTTATACACCGTTTTATATTTTCTCTGTTATTAGGGGTTCAGGTGTGAAGTGCTGAAATCCTATTTTTATTTTAGGGATTATTATTATTATTATTATTATTATTTTTCTGCCCTAAAACTGATCACGTAGACCAAACCATAAGGTCTAGAGACTTGAAACTTTGAGGGATGGTAGTACTCCACCGGTCTGCAACGGCACACCCCGATTGGTCACGTGGTGGCGCTACAGTGATCAAAACCAACAAAAAAAAATACAAAAATGGCAGTAACTTTTGAAACATTTGTCACAGACTCAGTGATGTCTATATCATTGGAATCTGCCATTTTGAATTTTTTGAAAAACCCACTTTTGCGAATTCCTCCAAACCATTTGTCAGAACTTCACCAAATTTTTCTCAGACCATCTTCAGACAATGAAGGTCAAAAGTTATTTAAAGGTTTTTGACCAAAGGCCAAATGTTTGTGGTTATATCTCGGCGACACTTTTGGCACATTGATGCCAAACTTGGTGTGTCTTATAACAACCTTGACCTGAGGGTACATGAGCAGTGCCATAGAGATATGAAAAATCACTATTTTTGCATATAAATTCTGTATAACTGCTGAAAATGGTCTTGTTTCATCTCCAGTGTAAGTGCTTACATGCTTGCTAACATCTTTTTACGCATGCACCTTAAGTTCCTAAAGTGCTTCTTTTCTCTATTTTTTACCGCAGCACCCGTGAACAGCATGCAAACTAAGAATCTTATTCTACAAGGAACCTTGTGCATATGACAATAAAGTTCCTGAATCTTGAAATCATTAGATATTAAGTCAAAATGATGACATATCTTTTTCTTAGAAATGTCCTGTTCTACTTTCAGAGCTGGTTATTGGCATTAACCAATAAACGAGATAATATGTTTAAAAATAAATAAATAAATAACAGCCTTAGCTTATGGCTCTTCAAATGTTCACAAAAATGCCGATGTGGCCCGAGCAGAATTTGAGTTGAACATCCCTGGTCTATAAGTGGACAAAACATCGGGGATATTTTTCTGATTGAAAGCAGACACCTGTAGAGAAAAAAGCCTCTTCAAGGGTTCTTTAGATGGTTAATAGTCCAAGATTTCAGATGTGGTTCTACTTTTTTCTAAAAGGAAAACCATTTATTCATATGGTTCATTAACAGATATACCGAGGAACCCTTAAAGGTGCTACATGGAAGCTTTTTTACTAAGAGCGCACCAAAGGATTTGCCAAAAGTGTTTCGGCTGGTTTGGGATGGTTGACAGTTGTAGCTTTCTAAAGGGGTTCTACTTGGAACGTTTTTAGGGAAGGAAAACCATCCATCTGTATGTTCCTGCATAGATGTTCTCCTTACGGATTTCCTCCAAGGAACAAAATGAAGAGTGCTCTTAGATGTTGAATAGAACCAAAGAATCTTTTTCCCCAAGAATGTAATTATAATAACGTAGTATAGAAGTGTACACTGTACCGCTGAGGCCTGCAAGCCAGAATTATAAGCTGAAGAAATATTACAAAAAGCTTGCAACAAAATGTGCTGTCAGGATAAAGGATTATGGGTCAATGCTGAAGAGCCGGGCCTGTAAACACGCTCGGCAGCCTTGTACTGCACGCTGGAGAGGTTCTCCAATCACCCCGCTAAAATGGCCTTTCACTGTGATTGAATATGTGCGCCAATAAAACGGTTCACGAGCCGGATCAATACGACTGGGAACCGTGTTCTGAGCCTCTGCACCTGAATATCATCCCGAGATAACTGTTATGAGGTCGCACAAAGACTCACAGTTGGGAACCCGGGGTTTTATTTAATCACCACGGGGTCAGTAACCCTGCTTAATTCTTACTTCACCCTCCGGAAACCAATAAAGAAGATCAGAATCATGTCTAATTCCACCTCCGTCTCTCAGCACCCACTATATTGATCATACATTCACTTATTCCTTCGTGGTTATTTATATGGTAATGAAGAACATCCTCGTCTTCTTTAATCTCTACTTTTTTCACCAGTGACTGTGATATGAATAAAATGGAATTGATGGATACTTCAAAATATCTAAAATTGCTTATAAATATGCACATGGAACATAGTTGCATAAACAAATACATCCTTTCTATTGTCTTTAGTCCACAGAAGGGAATAAAAAGTCCTCGCACGACTGAAAGTGTTCAAAGAACAACTCGGATGCTTTGAAGGTTCCTCTACAGACAGAATGAGGTTCTTTTTAAGTGTGAAGTAGAGTGGAAGCTAATTCACACTCCGTCCTGCAGGATACACACTGAATTTAGTGTGTTGCATAGAAAATGTGGAAACTTATCAGATCTGGGGAATTTGCGATGCATCGTATCAAAGCTGACGCAAGTGAAGAAAAGAAGCCAAGATCACGATCTGACATCAGGCTCAGCGCAAGAACCAAATACGGAAGATAGCAAACTTATATAAAACTGCAGTTCTTGCAAGGAGCCGAAAAAGAAGGAAAGGGAGATCAAATAAAAGTAAATAGAAAGAAAGACTGGGAGAAGAGAAATCAGATAAGAAAGGAGGAAGGAAAGAGACATGAAGACAGCAAAAAGAAAACTGATGAGAATATGGGAAAAAGAAAAGTGGAAGAATTGTCAAAGAGAATTGTATGGATGAAAGAAAAGAGATGCAAGATGGGCAGATAGAAGGGAAATTTAAAAAGGAAAGAAAGATAGTGTAGGAAGTAATAAAGAAGAGAGAGAGTCAGCAGTGTGCGACTACACTGTGCTGGTGTTTAAAATAAAGCCGCTGATTTGTCGGTTGTAGAAATCGGAATTCAAATTCATGGACGTTTTTTAATGGGAAAATTTCAAACAGTCAATGTTTTAAGTTTAGAATTATACATTTTGGGTGAAAATCTGAGTGAAAATCTCTCCCCCTGTTGTCAGGAGATCGCAAGTTCAAATCCCGACAATGCCACAGTCATCCATGGCCAAAATGGCTGTGTGCGCTTGGTGGGAGGGGCATACTCTCTCTCCCCTGTCAATCACACTAGCCAAACATGAGCATCTGTGAGCACGTGTATGCAGAAGAGGGCGGATAGCGCTTCCTTGTGACGCAGCATAAGCGGCACTTTGAAACGTTTTTAAGTGTCTTCATGTGTCCTAGGGGAAGCAGGTGTTAGCCTTCACCCTCCCTGATTGGTAGCTGCTGTTTGATGGGGAGAGCTGGCTGGTGGGCGGGAACCAGTGTCAATTTGGGAAAAAGATCCCTCAAAAATCATACATTTTATAAAACCAAAACGATTCCTGGGGAAAAGATCTTTAAAAGGCAACTTGTAATTCGAGCAATTCGAGCTGCAGAGTGTGCGAATGGAGGAGGAGAATGAGGAATACAGTACAAGCGCAGTAATTACCCTGAACAGAAAGGAGGTAATTTAGGGAGTTATTTCTCTTTAGCGCAACTATATTCACGGCTCACTCCAATCTGCAGATTGATCCAGACTCCTGCTGTTCCTCCTCTTTTCATTCGCTGCCTCTCAAGTTGGACCCGATAAATCTCCTGAGTCTAAGAGGCAAATTGGCATCAGGCTAAAAGTCCTGTCTGTCTGTCTCTCTGTCTGTGTGATTTGTGAGTTTGTGTTTATGTGCATACAACTCACTTACATAAACGCTCGCTGACGGCCACCTCTGGGTCAAGCACAGGTTACACCACAGCGGCACTGAATTCTGGATTCTGATTGGTCAGAAAGTGTTGACTAATTTTCTATGACAGCAGCTCTGACAGGAGCGCAGCTGTAAGTCACAGGTGTATATTAACGTGCTCGGGCTAATACGTTATCGTTTCTATAGTAACAGCTCATTAAAACCGTACGTAATAATTGATATGAATAATTTACATGAAGTTTTCTGTAAGAACGAAAACGGGTTTATTTGACATGTAAGGAGGGAGCCTCCAGTGTCAGCGCTTTGCAACAGTCAGACGTAAAGCTGTAACTTTTTTAGAGTTTACACTTTGCAGTTTCTCAGTAGCACAACAAGATGTGTTTTTTTATTTTTTTTTTTAATTGATGATTTATCAGTTTTCACAAAACAATATCAACATAGATACCACAAACTGAGACATTGTTTTTTTTTTTCGTCTTATTAACTTCAAGAGAGAAAAAAAGACAGGCTGGGGAGGGAACGACTGTTTATAGCTGCTATAACGTAAGTGAGAACAGGAAATAACTTGTTTTGCAGACGTTCCACAACTTTAATGTAACCATAAACGGATAAAGAGTAAGACGTGTTGTTTTTTTTTAAATTAAACAAATTGCTGTGGTTTACGGGTATAGGAACACTTCGGGACATACTGTTATAGGAAAATAATCCATCACAGCACCCTGGTGTTGATTATATTCCTTTAACAGCACAACAGAGAGTGTGTTATTCCTTACACATCTCTACACACTGTGAGCAGCGACTTCACATCACTTACAGTTTCCAACTATTCTGTTCGGACCATTTGGGAGTTTGTAAATCAAGCTAATATCACACGGCGTACACTCAGTCAAGGAAGCGCAGGAGGCGATAGACACGTCTGTATTTACATCCACCTGCTTTTTTTTTGCAGCAGTAAACAGAGCTAATAGCAGCTTCTCTGCTCCACAAAGCGCTTATCACAAACTCAGCAAGTCAGCAGTCAGTCAGCTCTTAATTACTGTGCAGCAAAGCGTTGCACCGCTCACACTCTTCCTCACCTCCTTTTCAAATTGCCTTAAACACTCGGCTGCTCTCCCAAAATACGCTAAAGGCGACCGGCGATATTTTTCATTTCATTTTCACTCCTTGTTAAGTAATGAAATGTTAAATCCGTGTCCCAAAAGCACTTCGGATTCATTAATGTGACAAGCAACAGGGACGGGGCAGGTGATGTGGGGCTTGTTTGATTAGCGAGGTTTAGCATGCTAGAGCACGCTTTAGATCTGCTCCAAGGGATTCATTCATATGAGATGAGGGGGAAAAAAATCTGAAATAGGCTGATGAAATATTAGAACGGCACTGTTATCTTTCCAGACAATGCCATTTGTACATCAAACAATCCACAGGACCAATATGTCTATAGAAATGGGGGCATTTTTGTGACTTCAAACGGCCAGTGAACTTGTTTTACTTAATATTGTACATTTAGTCTATAGAATAAATGAAGTTGCATCAATAATCTAGATTTCTAAAGGAGAATATAGGATGTTTCTAGAAAGAAAAAAAAGTCAGTAACCTGTTTACTGTTTAGTGTTTTATGCAAATTTTTAACTGAACAAATATTAAGAATGAACAGTGCTTAAAAGAAAAAAAAACCTCAGTATTTTCTGTTTTAGCACTAGCATACAGTAATTCTTCAGAAACATTTAAAACCTTTGCATGACGAAACCATTTGCTTTCTGGTCCTGAGTCATGTGACCACATTTGTGTCCTAAGGGTGACCATCACAGCTTCTATAAACAGAAATCACACTGGTTTATCTTCATTAAGGACAAACATGTGCTCAGACTCCTAATTTTATTAAAACTGTCTCCACTTTCCATCAGTTTTCAACATCTGTGTATGTAGCTAGACTGTTTGGAAAAATTTTTAAAAAAGGACGTTAGATCTCACCTCTGTTTCATTCATGCAACTGATAAAAGTGGTGATGTAATTTAGGGATTTGGAGTCAATCATTAAGTAAGCAAAAAAAAAAAAAAAACACTCCGTGTTGAGCTGTTATAGGAAAATAATCAATGACAGAGTGCTGTGATGAACTGGAGTTACTGCTACCAGCCATAAGTTGATTATGTTCCTGTAACAGCACATCCTGAAGGGTTTTATTCCTCTTAGACCACAGCAATTTGTGGTCTAAGAGGAATATGATTAAGGAACAAGTTTTGTTCATTTGATGTAACAGTTAATGTTTAGATTCTCTCTGTTCTGAAGACGCAGAAAAACCTTGTGTTACAGCTTTACCTCTGACTGTTACAGAGCGCTGATGCTGGGTATCAGTGCACTAAGGGCCAGTTCAGTATTCAATATTCATTTCAGAAGTCAATCATGGTTGAAAATAATGACACTACAGGTCATTTTCAGCATGCAGGCCTTGACACAGATAACACATGATGGCCAGATAACTCTGGACTGCTAGAATGTGTTATGTGGAAAATAACAGTTTAAATAACAGTTTGTTAATGTTCGGTATGTTACATGCAGGTCCAATATGTAATGTGAAATGAGATTATAATTACACAAACAGAAACTACAAAACATAGTTACTGCTAAATCAGTTTTTGTTGTATTTTATACATCTCTATAATAGCAGGAAGATGATCTTGGACTGTTCTAAGGATGGCAAAAAGGACTTTTACTGGAACCCACCAAAGTGTCCACATCATTTTCGAGGATGCTCACAGGTTGTTGTAAGGATGTCTTACAGGTTTAGGACTGTAGTGAAGACCGCCACTGTGAAGTCCAAGAAAATTCCAACACCAGGACTAGCTGAGGGCCAGACTTGAGTCAAGACTGAGTCTTAAAGGTCGAAGCCAAGATCAGTTCCAAAGGAAAGCGAGACCAAGTCAAGGCCAAGATCACAATCCATGAAAGATTATTTCAGACCAAGCCTTAACTTCAACCACTCACCTTCATCCCTGCATTGTGGCAATGATTAGGCTGTTTTCTAGAAGAAAAAAATTTGTGCATGCAAAAAGAAAAGACATCACAAATTATTCTTACAAACTCTCAGTCGTGACCAATGCCTAAGACGAGACAAGTCCAAGTGCACATGCCAATAAGTTGGAGATACAAGTCCAAGTCAATAAAGAAAAGTTCTTGAGACCAGACTCAAGCTGTACAGCCATACTCGGAATAGATGCATACATAAAGAGTAAATTAATTGATTCATTGGTATTTTAAAAATGCAACAATGTACACAGTTAGTAAAGATGCTGACTTTCTAGTGAATTCAGATGATAAGCCATAGTAGCTGGTGAGCTACAGAATTTCATTCCAAGCCCTGGATATGTGGATATAATTGGCCAATCTCTTGGGTTTACATCCAAGATTCGCAGTAAGCTGCACACAACACTGTGCTGGGTCATATTTCTGGAGCTGATACTGCTGTATAAGTTTACAAGACCTTAAAGCGGATCTGGACGATGCTTTAAAAATGTCAGCACTGAACTACAGAGAGGAGAGAACACACGCACTAGAACTGATCTACCAATCTGTGTCCACATAGCGTCCAGGAAACACAGGAATGAGGACACAAATCAGTGCTCTGAAGATCATCCTGCTCAGGTGAACAGAAGAATAGAAACTGCTGAGGAGAGCTGTTCTCCTGAGCTCAAGCACATTCAATGTGTTTCAATGTGTGTGTGTGTGTGTGTGTGTGTGTGTGTTTGTGTGTGCACAAATCTGCCTATGTAGGGTATGTTAAAGTGCATCAATAATGGCTTTTTAACCCTTAAACAGGTAATACTGGAGCTGTGAGGCAGCAATGCTACCCACTGCATAACCATCTTTAAGGTAGCAATGCCCCAAATTGCAGATTCATTTAGCTTGAGCTTGCGCTTTAGATTAGCGTTATTACTGTCAGTAATGCACATAAAACAAAGATTGTCGTAATTCTGGTGATGAGGAGGTTGTTTGTCTTCGCTGTAGCTTGACTGTATTCAGCTGGTACGTCACATCACATAGCGATGAACATAGCAAACATACACATGCTGTTATTTTTAGACACATTGCAACAATGGAATATGGACAATTATTTCTATATATATATATATGGGTTTTTTTTGTTGTTGTTGTTTTTTTTTACATTTTTGCAAATCTTCTTCACAAACAGGACTCATTTTCTCAACAGCCTGATTGTTTGGCAGATAAATAAGCTTCTGACATCACTCTGAGTTCTTCTCAGTCATAAGCGTCTTCTCTGTTATTGTGGAAATATCAACTCATGATATACACACGTGTCCATGATGTTGACATGAAGTAATAGCACAGCCACACACACACACACACACACACACACACACGGTCGTATTTGTTTTAACAATCCTGACACACACAGACGGATTCAAACACAGTGTGAGTCTCATTCTGTTTCTCATTTCACCTCTCTGTTGGTCTGGACCCCGGTGGATGTGAGAGGTCACACACGTCTCTGCGAATCCTACGACAGCCAGTCGAGATATGGGTTCTGACCTCTCCCAAACATTCCTATTTCTTTTTCAATTCTCACATCGCCATTCATCTCTCTCTCTCTTTCTCTCACGAAATGAGAGCCAGTCCAGATTTGACAAATCCATCCTTCTAAATAAAACCACAACGAGATGCATGCTTGAGCTCTGTTTCACCAATTAGTAGGTCAGTGTCAGCCAGAGAGGCAGCAGTTTTCCTGTCGGCGCTTCCTCTCTCTTTTTTCCTCTCTCGTCTCTCCCAGCAAATAAATGACATTCATAGACCACCTGAGCGGCGGATGCCTTCTGCTCCCCAGTGGCTGCATTCAAATAGGATTCAATTTAGTGCAGCCGGACAGACGCTGGCTCAGGGTACGACTCCAACACACCCATGCACTCACGGGTCACACAGAAACCACATTTCTGAATACACCCCCCCCCGTCTCAGTCCGGCTGGAAAACACTGACTGACAGCTTCATTTGTGATGTACGGAGTTGGGTTAGCATGAATTACCATGTCAAAGATGGTTTACAGACAGCAAAAATATTAAATATCAAAATAATGCTGTAGGGTCGATATTGAAATCCAACAGTCTATTATGTTCTATTCCCTAAAGATTATATATGAGCTTTATGCATTAAATCTTAAAAGCAAACAAGCAAACAAATAAACACATCTTTTAATTCGTTTTTATCAAAATGCAATAAATGTGAGAATATAGATTATTCTAAAAGACTGCAAACCGTCTTCTCCCACTAAGAGATATTTCTCACACTAGTTTCTAAAGAGGCAGAATATTGGAGGGAAAAAAAAAGGAAAATTAATTTGATGATATTTTTATTTAGCCTGAAAATATCTCAAGACTCAATTATCTCAATTATTTCAGTTTTAGGATTTAATTCATTTGATCTCCCTGTAGACGTTGCCCAATCTGGTCTAAGATCATGGTCTAAAATCACCATTTTTTTTAAAAGAAATTTATGATGAAAATTTTGATGATAAAATGCACTAATGAGCCAAAAATACACTTATGACCACTCACAGATGAAATGAATAATGTTGATTATCTCGTAACAGCGGTGCATGTCAAGGTCTGGGATGAATTAGATAGTAAGCGAGCAGTCGGTTCTCGTAATCGATGTGTTGGATCCGGGGGGAAATGGGCAGGTGTAAAGATTTGACAAGGCCCAGATGACCGAGTTGGAGCATCTCCGAAACAACAAGGCTTGTGGGCTGCTCTCGTTCAGCAGTGGTGAGTAATTACTGACAGTGGATCAACAAACCACAAACCGGTGACAGGGTGTTGGGTGCCAAAGACTCATCAGCGGACGAGAGCAATGAAAGCTATCCATCTGGTCTGAACCAACAGAAGGGCTACTGTGGCACAAGTCACAGAAAAATGTAATGATGGTTAATGGGGAATGTGTCACAACACACAGTGCACACAAGTGTCAGAACTGGACCTTGGCGCAATGGAAGATGTTTACCTGGTCCGATAAGTCTTGTTTTCTTTTACATCACATGGGCGATCGGGTACATGTGCTGCATGGGGAAGAAATGGCACCAAGATGCACTGTAGGAAGATTGCAAGCATGCAGAGGCAGTGTGATTCTCTGGGCAACGTTCTACAGGGAAACCCTGGGTCTCGGCCTTCAACTGGACATCAGTTTGACACATGACACCTACACAAACACCGCTGCAGACCAGGTACACTCGTTCACGGCAATGGTAGTCACTAAAGAACTCCATTTTCTTTCAGCAGGATAATGCGCCCTGCCACACTGCACACATTGTTCAGGAATGGCAATCGAACAGCAATCGAGCATCTGTGGGATGTCCTGGAAAGACGAGTCTGATCCGCAGAGGCTCCACCTCGAAAATTACAGGACTTAAACGCTGCTAACGTCTTGGTGCCAGAAACCACATGGCAATTTCTGAGGTCTTGTAGAGTTCGGTATATTAGGCAGGTGATCATATTTTAGCTCATCAGTGTATTTGAATGTTTAAAGAATGGTTGGTTTTGTGGACAGTAAAGTCCTTCAGATAAAACTGTCTGTATTGCTTGTTAAACTGACTTGATACAGAGCTCATACAGAATAATCCTGGGGTCCACCCACGGGACATGAGGATTGAGCCTGTACTGACAAGAGCACTCATCAATAGGTCATCAATTTCTGCTACATTTAGAGAAGAAATGGACCACATGTATATATCTTATATGTTCACCAAAAGGCAGAGGATTATGGAGAATTGTGTCTACACACATGAGCAAAATACATCTGTTTTGCATGTTTTCCTTAATGAATATGTAATTCTGGGCCTAACAGTACAAA
>CM074929.1:22315246-22330203 GCA_037576815.1 Pangasius larnaudii
AGAATGTTGGACATGGAGCTGCCAGGCAGGAGGTGAAGAGGAAGCCAAAGAGGAGGTATATGGAGGTAATAAATGAGAATATGAAGCTAGTGGGTGCAAGTGTTGAGGATGCAGAAGATAGGGAGAGGTGGAGAGTGATGATTCGCTGTGACAACCCCTGAAGAGACAAGCCGAAAAAAGAAGAAGAAGAAGAAGAAGATTTTCAACACAGAATGTGTTTTTTCAAGGCCCCCAATGTTCTAGGAATGGTATAAACCTAGCATGTTGGAATTCGATACACATTAATCCTAATCAATCCATTCATACAACTGGGTCCCTGGAGGATTAGTGGTTAGGCCTTGGCGCTCTCACCGCAGCAGCCGGGGTTTGATTCCTGGCCAGGGAACCCACGCGACAGTGCACTCCCAGTGCCGGTCCCAAGCCCGGATAAAATTGGAGACGGTTGTGTCAGGAAGGGCATCTGGCATTTAAAAAAAAACAAAAAAAAAATCCTGTGCCAAATAAAATATGCGGACCAATAATCCGCTGTGGCGACCTCTAATGGGAGCAGCCGAAAGAACAACAACAACAATCCATTCATACAACTCAATCGTCTGAAAAGATATGAATTTTAAATCCAACCTGCCACAAAATTGGGGGGGGGGGGGTTCAGGGGGCTGTAGCAGGTAAAACTATCCTGGGCTCAGGAATATTTTAAGGCCTATATACATATATCACTTGCGTAGCATTAGCATTTGTTTTCTAATGTATCTTCATGCTGTAAAACTCTGACATTTCCAACATATTTTCTAAAAGAGTTTGGTCTACGTTGTCATGGCAAACATTTTCACACCCGCTGCAACGTTCATTCATTTGATATTGATATTTTGTGCTACCTCTGAAAGGACCTCTTCATGTGACTCACCATACCGAAGTGCTTTTTTATATGTATGTGTTTATTAAGAAGTAGAGCGAAGTAGTAGAGCTGAAATCAAACCAACCACTCCACCAAGCAATGCATACACCGTGTAATGACATCAGTAACACAGGAACAAAGAATGTAGGTTTTTTCAAACAGATAAATAAAGCACAAAATAAATCTATCCAGAAGTGGCTGCATTACATAGAATAGAAAATGGCTCACTGTTTTTTTCTTTATCTAAGAAACACAAAGTATTTTTCAAACGAATTGGGTTTTTCTGTTAGATTAAACCATATTTTCTCAGGAGGAATAGAGGATTAAACTTCTTTTATCCACATAGAAGATCTAAGGGATTCAGATTATTTCCACACAGTAGTAATACTTTTTTTTTTCTATCTTAATAAATCTCACATACTGAAGCGTTAGCAAGATTCTATATATACACACACACTGCCTCAGGCCTGAACGTTCTTCTAAGATCAGGTTGCGGTTGTAATTCCCACAAGTGTTTTGTAGCGCAGTAGCTTACACACAGAACTGAGCATCAATATCACCAATGAGGATTTGAACAGATGATGAAATGTTCTGTTTCCAATGTTAATTTATCTTTGCTTATCTAATCTGCCACGGTAAACCATGTCCTCCTGGACCTCTTCGTGTCGATACTCATAAAACGCAAAGCGAGTCTGACTGCACGCAGCTCCACAGCTTTGCTCTGGTATAAGAACTTAATTCCATTTGTGCCTTAATTCTTGAGGTTGCGTTTGGGAAAATGTATTTAATTAAAGTAATATAAATGCAAATGCTAGTGTGATAATGTTCGCTACTCATTAGTTCATGCTCTGTCTATGGGAAATTCCAGAGGGTACAACACTGAATTCTCTTTTCCTCATGAACATGCTTTTTCACAACATCAGCTATAACATCTTTAAATTCTAACTCAGTACAGTGACAGACCTCGCTCCTTCTCTTAACTAACATGCTGGTTTATAGTTAGGAGGTTTCCCTAAATTCATTAGATTTTAGATTAGATAGGATACTGACTCTGTCTCAACTAACTTACATAGAAAGGAACGCAGTCAACATCTCTTTCTCTTGGTTTATAATTAATGACATAACTCACCAGAGAGGTGTTAGTGTGCCATCCAGGTCATGGCACCAAGTTGTTAGAAATTCAGCAAAGATGTCTCAGGAGAAAGGACTGTTCTTCAGATTCAAGACGTCTATTTGCGCACTTGGAATGTCTTCAGATCAGATTGCTCACCTCTGACCTTGGTTTGTTCTGTCACAGAGATCCACCACACTACGATGCCAGGCGTAAGAAATACAACATCACATTTAACAAACATGAACTTTAGCAAATGATCCTAGAGTCAGAGGCAATGGCAAATATTGCTTCTAGCCATGCACCAGTCTGTTGGTACACATCGCACTTGAAATGGTCTGTCTGTTGTTCACACAGGACAGTTTGGATTTAGAGCCATAAGTGACTTTGCCATGACCTCGCTAGGTAGTGACATGGGTCATAGACCTGGTTGCATTTTCCAGCCTCCTCAATCAAGCCAGAATCCACAAGATTAGTCTGTGCCACCAAGCTTTAGAGATTGGCCCTTTTATTTGCTCTGTCCTCACTTTCTTCTCTGTGGACAGATTTTGTGGAAGGAGGAAAATGTGTAAACAGTACTTCACTCAGCAGCCAGTCCTTTTAGTTCCGAATGAGTAGGGATATTGATTGCATAATACCGTCCGGTCCACTCCACTGCCCTCCGCTGTTGTCTTTTATCACGCAGTGTGTAAAGAGCAAAGTCATTTACTGTTTACTGTGCCACAGAGACAAACACCAATCTGTTAAGCTGGGCTGGTGGTGTGAGGGTGAAAAGTAAAAGAAAAAAAAAAGAAAAGAAAGAAAAACCTCTGTTAATCGTTTTTAAAACGATCACTTCTCATGAAACAAAGAACTGTCATTGTGATCCATGAGTCATTTCTGCAAAAAAATAAAAATAAAAAAAATAAAGTGTCACTGACCCTCCACCATATTTTAGAGTGCATTTGGGAGATTTTCCCTGATTTCAGTCCCTTTTTATATCAAACATGTCAATGATGTTTATGGTTTGATTCTGAATTTGATTCTGCTCTCATCTGATCAAAACACAATTAACGTGGGTTTCTATTAGGAAGGGCTTCAAGAATCAACTCTTAAAGTTGTACGTGTGTAACCTTAAATTTTGGTCAAAGGCAACAACAGTTTCTAAAAACTCAAAGTTTTTTTTTTTTTTAACTGTATTATGTTTTTTTTTTTTTTTTGAAAAATGGCACGGCATTTGTTTTTTTTAATCAGTTTTTTTAATGTAGTTTTTAACCCGAGCCCCAAGTTTATTCTAACTTTTAAGCCACCAAGCTTTAGTGAAATGCTATATAATTAAAATTAATTGCCTGTCAAACATAAACCACATATTTACTTTGCCAAGTTCCTCTTCTCCATCTTATATAATTCAACAGTTTATAGAGATATTTTCATCTCCGTTATTTCTGAATACAGATATTGGATGCACTTTGAAATTACAGCCATTGCTATAATAACATCTACAGATCAATAATGTATCGCCTCTGAAATACTAAATTCTGGTGAATGAAACATTTACAGCTCAGAAGAGAGTTCAATTTTATACTCTACAGTCAAATACTCTGTAAACATATAAAAGTGAACCTTCAGTAAAAGCCCTTTGGGTCTCAGATTAGCCAATCAGAACAGGACATTAAGAGAAACAGCCTCAGTTTCCATGTTCCTCTACTTATTCCTCAATCGTCTAGCACACGTCTGTGAGATTTAATCAAGCGATCCAACTCCGTGTTCATGTCAACTGCTGAACAGGACAGAAGGAGAACAGGAAGAAAGAGTCTTGAGAGACTGACTGAATTGAAGCGAGCGTGAGACTTTGAAGACTTCCAGTTTAATCCAAGCCTCTCCTCCCCAGCTTTGATTCTGCACAGCCTAAAGCCCATCTCCTGCTCAAGCCCAGACACAAGGTCAGCCCACGTCTCACGCAGTGATGAGTCTGGGGCTGTTAACAGGAAAATAAAGAGCTTGTTTTCTCCACCATTTTTTCCTCAAAGGCTTCAGTAATCCACTCTGGTGATAGAACAGAAATCTGGGTGTTATTGGGAAACTGAAGCAGTGGAATTGAAAAACAACAGAACAATGATTGTGTTCTTTATGTGATGCTTAGTGGCGAATTTGTTTGCGCTTGTCTCAACGGAAAGCTTACATTACGTTTTATGCCTTTTATATGGATACATCTAAAAATGTCGAGCTTGTATTAAAAAATTTTACTGAAGAGGTAAGACAATAGCATGCATAGATTATTGAGAATGCATTGATAGCTTACATGATCTGAACTGAATACTGAATGTGCACATAGCAGACACCATGGACTTCGCAATATGGCGCAGCTAGCATATACACTCACTATATACTATCCCTGCCTAATCATGCAATTATCCAATCAGCCAATCACGTGGCAGCAGTACAATACATAAAATCATGCGGATACAAGGAAAAGGTTCAGTTAATGTTCTCATCAGACATCAGAATTCGGGAAAAGTGTAATCTCTGAAAACTTTAACCATGGCATGGTTGTTGGTGCCAAATGGGCTGGTTTGAATATTTCAGAGCATTTCAGAAATTGCTGATCTCCTGGGATTTTCTTAAACAACAGTCTCTAGAGTTTACAAACAATGATTGGATTTAAAAAAAAAAAAAATCCAGTCAGCGGCTGTTCTGTTAGCGGAAACGCCTTGTTGAGCGAGATCAGAGAAGAATGGCCAAACTGTTTGGGGTTACAGGAAGGCTACAGTAACTCAAACAACCACTCTTTACAACCATGGTGAGCATAAAGTCATCTCAGAACACGCAACACATCGAACCTTGAGGCAGATAGGCTACACTCATGCCAGCCATACATGTACATGTTTTGTATATGCAGTAGTGTTTCCTTACACAAGAGAACAATTCATATATTTCCCCACAGGCTTTTAAGTAATTTTATGGGGTTTTCTTAGTGGTAGCACAGAGCACAGAGGTTTGTCTGCAGAGATGGTCATCCGGTTTAGTGTCAGGTTTTTAAACAGACCACTATAAAAGCAGAAACAAAGAACAGCGGGCATGGTTTTTTCGCTTGTGTATGTGTTCAGACATTCTCCAGTCACTTTTCTCAGTTATATGTTATATTCCCACAACAGACTGGAACATTAAAGCAGTAGATCAGTTCTGACAGTCCTTTACACACTCAGTCTATCATATTGACACACCAAATCTTCTCCTTTACTGCACTGAGCTGAGCTGCAGGAGATGTGTTCATACACAACGTGGAGATATGAAATAACTAAAGTTTAGGAGAAAGACCAAGTCTGAAGCTCCATTTCCCTTCAATTTAACAAACTATTCATTTCTCTCTCTCTTTCTCTCTCTCTCTCTCTCTCTCTCTCTCTCTCTCTCTCCTTTTCATCTCACCCACCACCTCCCATTGTCCAACTCTTCAGTGGGGAACATGGTTGTCTTGAGCAAAGCAGAAGCTGAAACAGAACTCCAGCCCAAGTTCTCAGAGTTTTCCCCCCACTATCTCTGTCTCTACCAATACTAATTTAAGGTTTCTACTCAGAAGATACTTTTGACAGCTCTGTTCAAATAAATCACAGTACTGCTGAACAAGTACAAGTTGACCAAAATGAACCAGCGGTTATTCAAGTGCTCAAGTAAATCACAGAGGTCTTACAGCAAGGGTGGAAGAAGCACAGAAAAAGTATGCAACAGTGAAAGTACCTTGTCAAAAGAACATTTGCGTGGAATTCCCTAGTGGCGCAACAGAAAAGTGTTCCCCCCTATCATCTGGAGATTGTGAGTTCAAATCCCAATGATGTCACTGCCATTCATGGCCAGGAGTCCAAGAGAGCCATGCTCTCAGGGTGGGAGGGGCATGCTTTCCTGTCAATCTGTTTGAAGGCTCATACATGCAGAAGTGGGTGGACAGTGCTTTCTTCCAAGTGTGTTATGCTGCCTAATGGTGGTACATACAGTCAGAGGAAGTGCATGTTAGCCTTGCCGTCCCTGGATGGTAGCTGCCAGAGAGCTGGCTGAAGGGTAGGAATTGGCCAAGATTAAAATAGGGATAAAATCAGGGAAAAATCTAATTTAAGGAGAAACCAAGAACCAGGAACTATTCAAAGAACCCTTTTTTTGCAATGTTTAGTGTGTTTGAATGGAATTGTGGCATGTTTTCCCTTGGACAATGTTTACATTTTTCCTCTAATTCAATAAGAGGTGTGAAAGGGTCCTAAGAGTATCAAAATACAAGTAGGTTATTTGAGTACTTTCCACCTTTGTGTACAATGAATCAAGCAGAATGGTCTAGATTTCAACACAATGGAAAATGCTGTTATTCTGTTTGCCGTATAAAGATGTATTTCTGAAACAATGGAACTAATGAAACAAATGAAAGTGCGCTGAAAGTCTCAGTGGGTGCTGACGCACCGTGCTTGATCCATCATCCTCGGTGACGCAGACCCTCTCATGAGTGTGACCTGTGGAAGAAGCCAGCTGTTTCCTTTCCAAGAACGTGGAAAAAAGGCACGAGGGCAAGACGGCAATTGATTAGAGAGGCATTAATCAAACAGAGGGATTATCCCTTTCCATTCCTAAAGTAAACCAATTACAAGCCTCACGCTGGACGAGGCTGGCTGAGGAATCCGTTTATACAGATGACATTAAGGGGAAAGAATGAGGAGGTGAAAGAAGGGACAAAAGCATGCACTGGATAGAGGGATGGAGGGTGTTGGGAGGTATAAAAAGATAATATTGACCATTAAAGTTAATTGGGAAAGGTACATGAGAGTCAGGGATGCGTGGCAGCAGCACTATTTCTGTTTTGCCAGATTACTTTTTGTGTTTGGAAAAATTGGTCTGAAGATGAGTTCAGGAGGATTGGCTTTTTGCGTTTTAATGGCTCTCATTGATTTAATACTGATGGTGATGGTCTCTTGCTCAAACTTAATGGTCCTTTACAGTTTTAGTGCAGCTAAATTAACCTTGTTAAAACGTACCTCTACTTTTCAGCGCTTCATAAAGTTCTACTAAGGTCACTTGATTTTCACATAATCATATATCCTTAATTGGGAGGACAGCCCACTTTATAGAGGCTAATTGTCTTTTCATTTGGTCTAAATCGGAAACTATTTTATTAATCATCACTCTGATGTGGAGCTAATGATCAAGGCAAGAGTTGTTGTTTTTTTCCTTTTATGACTGATGTATTATTGCTTTGTCTTTCAGAGGTTGAGCTGTTTTAAGGTCAGTAAAACTGCAGCATGCTGTTACTTGCTTTGATCTGAATTAGCATGAAAATCATGGTGAAACAGACAGCATTCTCTTGATAATTTCCCGAACCAGTCATTAAATGGTCATGACATCTACAGACAACTTCAGAATTACGGGCATCCTTCATGTCAAAATGAGTGTATAACATTTCACACGATTCAAAATGTCCACTCCAACAACTGCACAAACTACCCACAGTTCCTCATTATCATCTCTCCATTAATAGTATTTTCTCTCAAAAATAAGCTATATGTGCCAAATTAATGACAATGACAATTTGACACCATTGGAACCAACGTTCTCCATCTTCAGAAACCCGACTGTTGTCTTCAATAAATATAAAAATCTGTTCTCCATCTTTTTTTTTTTTATCCAAGTACACTATGAGCATATTTGGTATGAATAAGGGGCTGCATACATGGTGGTGTATCATCCATGCATTGGGAGTGTTTGGTGGCTCTTGGAGTCTGATGGCATCATGAATTCTGACAAGTACCAGGATTTTTAAGTCCAAGATTTGGTTGCCTGTGCCAAGAGGTCAAGACTTGGATCTTTTGGCAAAGTAATAAATGCAGAAATAGTCGCAAGAACAAAATCAGTGTTCTTTACCCTAAGGGTCTTTGAACCCTTGCTATTTGGTATTTAAACTCAAAACGTGGTTGCTTCTACAAGAGGTTAAGACTCAAATGTACATCAGGAATGGTTGCAGTGACTATTTCACTTTCAACAGAAATATTTGAACAGAACCCTAGGTGTGTTCTGTCCCTCTGTGTGTTTCTTTAGGCAAGCGAGAGCACAACAATCACACTCGGATCTGAGATCGTCTAAGTGAGGTGGTCTACTCTAACATGGTTTGATTGCAGTGAGAAAGTGATTCAACTCAACTGCAGGAAGTGAATCAAACATGCCACGTGTTTTCGTAGATGTGAATTGCTAAACTGAATCACGAAGCACAAACTGAGCCAAAGGACAGAGCTGTAGGACTGCAGAAGTGTCATGTGCTCCATGTTGTCAGTGCTCAGGTGATTTTTGTGATTTCAGCATGAACCCGGTAAAGATTTGTTCACCGTTTTTCATTGCTGTATTTTTAATCAGTGAATGAATGTTTCATGAAGACATCTTCAGCCCTACACGCTCCTCACAACCAACGCATTCTGGTTTGTTTAATTATGTGAAACCAAAGCAAAAGTATCAAATTTGCTTTGATTCTTGACAAATGGACTAATATGTGTCAAAGTGCTTAGATCCTCTGCAAGTGCCTTCAATATTTTTAGCCATTACACAATCAAGCTTATGCTGTTATTCTCTCCAAAGCGAGGTTTTACTAAATATAAATAGTTGAAGTGCAGAAGAAATTTAAACCCATTGTTTTGCAAAAGTGTACAGGATTAACCACACTTAACCATAATGTTTTAATTGAAAACTATACGGCATCCCTGCATGTTTAAGATCAAAATCACATTTTGTCATTTATTTTTTTCATCACTTCCATAAAGTTGATATGAGAAATATGAGACTCAATAAAGCAAACGAAGAAATATGAGACTTGCTTAAACAACTAACTACCTATTCTACAGCAAAGTCTTAATCTCCTGGTTATAGGTTTAAATCTCCTGGTAATTTAAATGTAAGATAAATCATTTCTAGGCTGTCTTGTTTTTGATTTATTAAGCTTTAGATTAAACCCATTCAATTACAAAGACAGTCAAATAGGTCAATAAATGCATGTATAAGAGCTCATTAACAACAATAATAACACTGACTTAAAAAAACATATTAATAATCACATACCGCAGGAGGTCCCCAGACCCAGCAGACCAGACTGATTTATATGACTTTCCTTTACTCGCAAGTAAACTCTTCCATGATTCATCACAAGCTACATTTTGACAGTAGAGGAAATATTTTGTAGCATATTAATGCACATCATTATCTTATTATGACTATTTATTTATTCAAATAGCATTAATATATCACATGAATATTCAGCTCGCTATCATACCGCACTGTTTCAGAACAGCGGAGCGTAACGAGTCTAATCCATCCAGCTTTCACTCCAGTGCGCTCTGCGGCTGCTAGACGAGAATACAAATCTATTGTGCAAACATAAAACTCCAGCCACAGCATGACGTGCGAGTCGAGCTCCTGAGCTGTGAGGGTATTTTTTTTTTACTTTTTTTTCCTCTACTGCTTTCCTAATAACAATTTCATGACAGCCCATATTGCTGTTTAAATATCTAGATCCCTCTCGCTGCTTTTATGCTCCATTGATCCGCTTCGCCACAGACAGGGTGAGTTGAATTTAAAAAGGTCACTGGGCAGCTTTATTAATGGTTTGTCAAATATCAAAGATCTTTATTAGCATTTTAACAACATTGTACCCGTATTCTACGCAAAATGGTTGTTACCCAAGCACGTCTTCAGGACTGACCTGAATAAAAGTCTGAAGATATACCAGTTAATGCATATATCGGCTTCTTGAAGGCACCTTTTTTTCATAATTTACCACTCAAGGTCACCGAAATACACATTCAAAACTCATATTTGTGGGGTTTTTTTTTCTTCATTAAATTCAAACGTGTGACCATATGCTAGTTTCTAATCTTTCACATATCAAGCAGGCTTTCTTGAGCTTATCCAAACCAAAAGCAAACCGTACTCGTCTTCTCCCTCACCAGTGACTCAAATACGGTCAGCTCCAGAATCACTGGCACCCTTTAAATATGAAGAAAATCTAAATTACGCACAATGATTGGAAAAACTATGTACGTTCGTCGACCTTTTTCTGAAATAAAACTCCCTCCATTAATTCCATTTCCTTAATATCAGTGCCGCTGAATAACTATGAAGTAATCGGTGTCATCCATCATCATGTGGAAAAATCGAACCACTTCAACACAAAATAGATTAGTTGTTGACCCACACAAGTTGGAAATAATTCAACTTTAAAAAAATATAATATAAAAGTCTGAAATAGTTGAATATAACGCCAGAAATTGGTTGAAAAATATCAATTGAAATAAAAGCTAAACTGCAACCCCCTTGTTTAGGCTCTACACATAACACATGGCATGTGTTCTTCATTTTTGATTCTTTTTTTACTAAAGAGTGCCAATAATTCTGGAGTAGGCTATAAAATTCACATACATTTAACAGATGGTGCGTTTTTGTAAAATGAAAGTGAGTGATTGACAGGCGGTCTGCCTGTAGTAATGCTGACCTCTGGTAATGGACACAGGTGGTGCAGTCGATGTGGCTCTAGTTAATATGCTGTCAGGTCAGCGGCGGTTCCTGCCGTCCTGCTCACGCTCCATCAGGACGTGTCAGATGGGAAACGGGATTAGAAATGTGTTGCTCCGCAGAGGGGCTGATTATCTTGGTTATCTTGGGTTATCTAAAAATCGAAATCGAAGTCATAAAATCAAATCAGTGCTCATTTGGCAATGGCTCAGTGCATTAACCAATACAGATACGGGTCAAGAGGTTTACTTAATATTCGCATCAAACATCAGAAGGTGAGAAGAAAAAGAAAAAAAAATCACAACCATGTCAGTGACGTAGACTGTGGCATACGCTGATGATGCCAGATTTCAGAAACTGATGATCTCCTGAGTCTCACAGTTCAAACTGAGCCAAAGGACAGAGCTGTAGCACTGCAGAAACGTCACGTGCTCCATGTTCTCAGTGTTCAGCTGATTTTCAACATGAACTTTGTTCACCTTTTTTCATCGCTGCATTTTTAACCAACAAAATGAAAGACTTTTATGAGGGCGTTTTCAGCCCTACACGCCCCTCAACCAACGATTTTTTTTTTGCTTGTTTAATTATATGCAGTGTGAAACCAAAAGCAAAATAATCTAATTTGCTCTGATTCAGACTTGATTCAGAGTCTCCAAGCATCTTCAATATTTTTAGACATTACACAAGAAACCTTAGTGCTGTTATTCTCTCCAAAGCGAGGTTTTACTAAATATTAATAGTTGGAGTGCCAAAAAGTTTAGACCTTGTGTTTTGCAAAAAAAGAACACAATCTTAATGTTTTAAATGAAAACTCTAGCGCGTCCCTGTATGTTTAAGATCAAAATCAAAAGCCGATTTTGTCATTTATTTTTTCACAGCCATCTCAGCGACTCTGAGCGAGGCCTGGTTGCTGGTGTCAGTCTGTGTATTTCGGTAACTGCTGAACTCCGGGGACTTACACAGAATGATGCGAAAAACAAAACGTCATCCAGCGAGCGGCAGTTCTGTTGATGAGAGAGGTCAGAGAAGAATGTCCAGTAACTCAAATAATCACTCTTTACAACCGTGGTGCGAAGAAAAGCATCTCGGAACGCACAACATGTCGAACCTCGAGGCGGATGAGCTACAAAAGCAGAAGACTACATCATCAGGTTCCACTCCTGTCAGCCAAGAACAGAAATCTGAGGCTACACTGGGCACAGGATCACCCAAAACTGGGCAGATGAAGACTGGAAAAACATCAACTTTTTTCTAAACTTCAGCTGTTAAGTTTCTGTTCAGTTGTGATTCTTGCTGCAGATACCAACAACACCACCAATAATAACAGTGAAGCTAACTAAAATGGGTTTTTTTTCATGCTGTAATATAGAAATTGTCTTTATGTGCAAGTTATTTTTACGAATATTTTGCTATATCATCTGTGCAAATCTTAATTTACATTTAAAGTAACGTTAAAAAGTCTTTTAAAAAGCATAACATTTCAGGATACGATACCTGCAGATAACCGGCATTAACCCCTCTGTGATTTCCGCACAAATTAAGTCGTGTTGATTGTGCGATGAAGAGAAGGAGCACGCAGCTGAGTACAGCATGCAAACAAGATGCAATTTCCTACGGTTTCACTTACTCACTAGACGCCTGGATATTAAATTGAGGAAATTAGAGCAGGATTAATCCTCATTGTTAACAGCGGAAGAAAGCGAGATTGTTTATCTACACACGGTGCCGTTCCTCAGGGACTTGTATCAGGACACGTGAGGAATTGTGCATTAGCAGAAGCACTAAAACAACACTGCAAATAATCAAGACACTGACAGCAGTATTTGTATCGTGTTTGTCTGGATGCTCTGCTTTTCTAATACGTTGTACATACTGCATTTATGTTTCCTGTTAATCTGTCTAGCTAAATGTGTCAGTGTCACCTTAAAAAGTTCATTCTGATGCTATATATAAGGTGGAGTAAATGTTAGGATTATTTCCTGTAACAGCATATCCTGAAGTGTTTTATTCCTCTTCTACCACAGCTAACTGCTAGCGATTTCAGTTTTGTATTTTGTATTTGTAAAGAATGACACAGCGTACTTTTTATCCATTATAGTTACTTTTCATGTTATGGAATGTCCATGAAACGAGTTAGTTCCTGTTCTCAGTTACGTTATGGCAGCTACAAACCATCGTTCCCTCACCAGCTTCACTTTTTCTCTCTCAAAGTTAATAAGAGGAGGGAAAAAAAACTGCAGCTTGTCGTGTTACCGAGAAATCGCAAAGTGTAAATATGCGTCTTCTGTCCCGAAGATGTCGGAAAGCTTAAAGCTGGAGCTTTACCTCTGACACTGGAGACTCCTTCCATAAATGATAAATCTATCCTTACAGAAAACTTCACCATATCAACAAATCTGTTTGTTTTGTTTTTTTTTAAATCTGTTTGTGTCCTGTTAACGAGCTGTTATTACAGAAACAATAACTTATTAAAATGAGCACTGTTATTAAAAAAAATATATTTCCTTTAATTATTATTACTCAACATCTTTTAGCCGGGTTTGCGGATTCGACAGCTCAGTGGTGTAAAGTTCATTCATGAACACACTCTGAGCAGCTGAATGGACAGGGGAAAGGTTTGGCATTTCTTAGCTTTGAACCGTTTTCAATAACTCTGGAGTCCAGTGACCTTTCAGTAAGGAAGAAAAGCTCACTGTGGCCTCCAGTGGATTAACCTCACCATCATTAAAAGGATCGGCCAGATAAGAATGTGGGAAAAAAGTACAGCGCCATGTGAGGCGTGAAATGTCATAAAAAATGAATAGGAAGAGGAAGAAAAGTGAAATAAGGATTAAAGTGGCTGGAGTGTGTATTTCAGGTCAATGTGCATGCTTTATTTTTTTTGTTATGTTTCCATGACGAACCCAACTAACCAGCAGTTTTGTTGTAAACTTAACAACAAAACGTTTAAACGTACGCCAGTTGTATGTCAGTACTAAAGCCAGCTCTGCATGCGTTTCAGTCCAGCTCCAGATGGTTGCGTCATTAGTCAGTGGGCATCGCCGCTGCTCTAGCTGCAATAATGGATATGGATGAACACGGGTCTCTCCGGCAAACAGCAATAAGGACACGGAGTTTTTCAGTAATTGTCAGTGAAGGATGTAAATAGGCGAAGGTCATCATTTTTCCACGCGAGCTGGCTTGGAACCTCAGGAAGAGACGCAGTAACGCTGCAGATAAATTTAAAATGGTTTCAGCAAACATGCCCAGTGTGATGGCTGCCAGCGTTTGAGCATGCCTGGAAAAGTAAATTGAAAATTGATTCTGTTTGTGTGAGTTGTTTCCAGAAATTAGTCAGCCTGTGGACTCTATTAGACAAACACAGGAGCGGAGTTGAAAACAGCTCTGACTAAAGCTATTAACGAGAAAACCGCCGCAGTTATAGTAGCTAGTGTTTACACTGACATTTCTGAAGTGAGAGAAGAAAAAAAAAAACCCTCATGTTGTTCTCGGTTATAATTCCTCTAAGCAGACAAGGACAATACCACTGCCTCTAATCTCACTGAAGAGCCCAATGTCCATAAGACTACGCATGCCCTTCAGGAAAACTGACATCAGCCTACACTGGATGTAAAATCTGCAAAGGTTTAGCTACAAAAACATTAACATTTTAATTCTTAAACAGTAACGATTATTTCATAACTGTACATCAAATTCAAAATTGTGTTTTGCTGCAACCTTTTGCTTCACTTTGCCAATACTGTCATAGCGCCGTTGACGCCGAACAGCAAAACATCTATTTTTAACTAAAGAGAGAATAAAGACGTATTTCTCTATACAACAGTCATTACATTTTTGGGGTTTTTTTTTTGTTGTTGTTGTTGTCGTCAACTTTTTTTTTTTAACTATGTTTATTGGACTGATAGTGTACTATACTGTAAAATACACAAAACTAGACTGTAAAACATTTAATGTGATTTTACTGTAATTTCACAGCATTAATACATGATGCTCTGAATGTACAGTTAAAAATACTGCTGTAAAACTAAAGAAAAATATTGATATTTTATATAGAAAAGTATATAAACTACTGTAAACTTACCCTAAATATAAGGGTCTCGCAGTCCTGTAACAGCTGTACAGCTGCTATAACGTAAGTGAATGTTGTTCTTTAGGTAATAAATTGTAATCCTTGGCAAATCGCTGTGGTGTAAGAGGAATAAAACACTTTTGCTATTATGGGAGGGTTTTGTTCATTGCTTGATGCTCTGAAAGAACAACTATTTTAAAATAGTGAACTGTTGTGAAAGTCAAGGAAATATATGATACCTACACAGTAAGTGCTGTAAAATGAATAGAAATTAATGGTAGATTTTATTGTAGCTAAAATTATTGTATTGTATTGTATTGTAATTATTGTAGATATTTGTTATCGCTGCTTAGGTCCTTTGTTAGCAAACCAAAATA